>JAPKLW010000066.1:731203-849469 GCA_026898455.1 Plectranthus barbatus | reverse complement strand
AATATATTGAAGTTATAGCTTGTCTCCGTCCCCTAAATTCAAAATCAAAATCCCTAATTCTTCTACATGTGTGCGTCAAGATGTTGATATATGCTGAAGAAATTACAGTTATTCTAAAGAGAGATTATAAATTTATTTATTTTTTGTTGTTCTTCTTCTAGCTTTGGCACATTCCTCTCCTCCTATCTAATAGATATATTATTATCCAATGAAAATTCTTTTTTCCTATGTCCGAGAATGAGGCGATGATAAAAAAAATGTTGAAAAAAGTTGTAAATATAAAGACTTGTTTACTAGTATCCGAGGAGGAGGAGAAGAAAGTTATAAAAAAAATTGTAAATAATCGTATAAAATAGTTTTTTTTTTTTTGCTTTTCTGAAATTATGATTTATGGAATCCAAACAAATTTCATTTTATTTAAGTGATATTGATGAGAATTTGATGATGTAGACCTCCTTAGAGGAAAACACATTTCACAAGAAGGAACTCATACTACATAAAAACTTCCTTTTTTGTGTCAGAGATAGCCCAATACAAGGAGTAATATCTGGAGTTCCCGATGCGCTCTTTTTCTTTCTGAACTAGGCTAGAGGCTCTCTATCGTTCATACTATCCAAGGTAGAAGTCTTAAGGTCAGGTGATGTCATGTAAAAACACTTGTCAAGTTAAAATTATCAATCCATGGATCTTTCTAACTTCGCCCCATAGATTACTCTTTACTCGTATGGAATTTTATAGTTAGGCAAAACTTAAGTCGTTAAGTTGTTCTATCAACTAGGCAAAAACATAAACTAGGCTAAAGCGTAAACAAAGTAAGACACAATGACAATCATCTTGAATAGAAATTGATTAATCAATCAATCAAAACTTTCCAAACTAGATAGACAAAGTAGCAAGTTCAATCAATGAGATAAGAGTGAGTATTATGTGAATATCCAATGTGTTCAATTTAGATCGAATCATGATGTAAACTCAATTTAATTCCTATTAGATTGAGCAATCCACTCTAAGGTAGCTAACCCCTTGTCACGGCGAGTTAACTGTAGATGAACCTAGCAATCTCAAACAGTCACGTTATCGATTTCTAGTCCACTCCTTCTAAGATGTAGATTTTAGCCCTATGACCTATTTCCGCACATGGATTGGATTTAGAATCACATGAATTCACACTATTCGCGACGATTCCACCTGCGTGTTGGTTGTAGTGTTCACGTTAAATACCACCTATGTTGGCTATTACCTACACCTAGGTGGTTGGGGATGAGATCTAGTGTGATTCAAACTCTCATAGGAAGGTAAACATTCAACATTCAATCTCCATTTCACACATTATCAATCCAAACAACACTCACAAGAAGTTTAGTTCTCCATACTGTTCAATACAAGAGAAAATGAAAGACAATCTATTACAAATTTGAAAGATGAATTGAATTCTTCCCCAATTGTTGTCCTTGCACTTGATCTACCCTTGATTCTCTCTAATCTTCACCAATTTGTTGTAGATCTTGCTCTTGATCCCCTTGGATTTGGATGGAATGAGGATGGAAGATGGAATTTGGGAGAATTTCTAACTTGATCTAATGAAATTTTGGCAAAAGTCCTCTTAAAACTCGAAATTCCCTTTTTATAGACGAGCAAACAGGGCCTCGGATAGCCCGGGCCAAGATCAAATCGCCCGGGACAACTTGAAAATGGAAAAACCACCAAAAATTCCCGCTCCGGCTCGGCCGAGCCAAGGATGGCTCGACCGAGCTTGCTCTCTGTTCGACATGGCTCGGTCGAGCGAGGCAGGGCCGGTCGAGCCTGCTCTCTGTCCAACGTGGCTCAGCCGAGCCTGCTCTCTGAAATCCAGCCTGCTCCGCTTGGTCGAGCCTGCTTCCCTTTGGCTCCCTGCTCGGGCAAAAATCCTCCAAAACTAAGCCAAAAATGCTGCTTTATGCTCAAAACCTAACCTACATCATCCGAAACACACAAAACACGAAAACACAAGAAAAACAAGCAAAATACATATGATATGGGAGTAAAATGGCCACAAACATGCACGCTCACACATCGAAATATAGGTCATTTTACGCACATATCATCAGGTAGAGACAGACTGAGACTACCAATCACTGAACTGCGGAAGGAAGTTCACTGGTTTTTTGATTTTACTTCTTTTTCATGTGATTTTCTTTGGCTTCCTTACGCTCCCCATTTCCAATGGTTCAATCACAAATTCAATTCATCCGCAAAAATAATGTTTGACTGTATGTTTGCGCCGCAGTGATGATCTAAAGTGGTTGTAGTGCATGGGGTTGCTCTTACTTTGTGGTGCAGTCCAACATTACTCCACAAAAACATATTATTAAATTAGGGATTTTTAATTTTATTTCACAAAAATACAAATAGGTTATGAGTTTTGTTGGGCCCAAAAAACGATTGGGCTAGAAAAGCCAAGCCCAGGCCCATTAAGGATGGTGACGGCCCACGAAGACACATTCAAATGGGCTCAACGGCCTCTGGGTGATGACTTAAACTAGGCCCAGGACCCAGCATACAGAAGACAAGCTCCAGCTCCCAGTCAAGACCACGATCTACTTCTGCTCGGGGACTGCTATCTCAAAGACCCAAGCGAAGTAGTTCCTATCTTCGTGTACGATCTTCACATGAGACGTCAAGACTAAAGTCTCGAAACCCGCTGAATCCGGAAGGAAGTTGTTATGACCCGCGAATGAGTAGGCCCATTTTCGGAGTCCATCAAATAAAAAGGCCCAGATCCACAGAAGATTTGAGTCTCCAAGAGGTGTAATTCGAACTAAACATTCCTTCGGCCGAGCTGATATTACTGAGGTCGGGAAATGTTCAAGCTGGTGTTATCGAGCTCGAACTAACAAGTCAGCAAGGTGTCGGCTAAGGCAGCTCAACCCAATAGGCACGACTGTTCGAGCTAGCTATTCGATCGAAGTGGCGCGACTCTTGGTGACAAGGCATATGCTCAATTGGATTTCTATAAATAGGAACCACATTTATTGTAACAGACACATTGAACTCAAGCAATAAATACAGCAATAAAAGCAAAAGCATTCATCTTTAATTCGAGTCAAGCATTTATTTAGAATATTTTGTGTTCTTCTATTTTAAATTATCTAGTACTCTTATTTAAAATAGCCTCTTAAATTTCCATCATCAACAATTTGATGGGTTTTATATACTGAAAGCATTTATTATAATGAGTATACGACGGTTTATTTCTCCTATCTGTTAACAATCTTACATGTATGAACAATGGTATCCTCTTGTATCATCGATAGGGACGATCATACGACGTGTTGTAGATCTCAGAAGACAGTATGATCACTTGACCTAGTGAGACATAAACCTGATCACAACGAGACAGCGTATGAGGATACGTCTGTCTGGATAGTTGTGGCATTGTCGGAATAAGTAGTCTGTCTTGGTTACTTGACATGCTGGTACGCAGGGGTGGCGTATTGATGGACCGCAGTGAGATGTATTCGTCTGTCTGACATCAGCGAATACAAGATCTCGTTATATTGATTGAGTCCAAACCCTAACGAAGGTTCAGGGGTTTGCACGGGTTCATTGTTGCTTTGACTTGCCATGGTGGAGAGCCTAAGTAACGTGCTCGTATATTCGCATCTTGGGTAACAATAGTTCGTGTAGTACCGCCTGAGACTGGGTTTAGGTAACCATATTCGAGTAATAGGATGGGGACATTCCCTGAGGAGCTCAATGACATTCATCGTGCCAAAGTCCTGCAGGCTGAATAAGTTCAGGCACGAGTGATAAGGATTGAGTGGTACTATTCAGGAATAATAAGATATTAATTAATTGTAGTTAGAGCTTGTCAGAGGCTCCGATTAATTAATGGATGTCCAGTAACCTTAAATATAGGGATTCTCAATTAATGCAACCCGTTCTCATAACGTGGTAATAAAGGGGTAGGTCAATATTAATTCTGTGGTGAAAAAGAATTAATATTAATTAATTAATTGTGTCCTGGGTTGTGGACATGGGAATTAATTAATTTATAGGCCCACTTTATTATTTGCATTAGGTCCCAGGTCTGGCCCAAATAAATATGCTGAATTGAGCCCAGGAGCCCTCTCTCATAAGTTGTAACACAGTTGAAAAACCCTAAACCTAGAGAGAGAGATAGTGGGCGCCATTTTTGAGGGAAAGGGAGGAGAATTTCGATTCTGGTCCTGCTCAAGCCACAGATCTACGGAGTCCTCACCAGTAGTAGATCTGAACAACATTGGGACACAACCTTGAAGATCTGATCTGGAGAACAAGATTTTCTTTTCTTCTTCTTTGTTGTTTTCGATTTTATCTTAGAATTTAGATCTCTAATTTATGTTTCCGCAGATAAAATCGGATTGCGTGGTTGAATTAAAGTCGAAAATTCAAACGCAAAAGATCGGTACAGACACTACGGAGTTACGGTAATCTCTCAATCCACAAATCTGAGTATTAAATTCATAGGAGCATGCTAGGGTTTATCATGTATTTAATTGTGCACAATATCCATAAATCGATCTGGTTCAGTTTGGTTTTGGTGATTCGGTTCACGGTAAAACCCTACAATTGGTATCAGAGCCAGGTTCTTGATTTATTGCTCTTTTGCGTATAATTAAATTCTGTATGCATGTATGGATTTACTATTTTGTGGATGTTGGTTTTTGTTCCTCGTGGCAACCCGTATAATTCAGCCCACGGTGGTTTATCCGTGTAGGGCTGAATTAATTTTGTAAAATCACGAGAAAATTCGTGATTAGTGTAGATTTGAAAATTGTAATAGAATAGTTGTTCTGTAATATTTCAAATTTATGTAATTGGACGGGTTGAGGACGAAGAACGAAGACGGAGCCGATGCAGGGCCAGCGGAGGACACGGCGGGCGACGGCGCGGCAGGCGCGCGCACGGAGGGACCAGGGCGGCGCGCGGTGGCGCAGGGCGACGGCGGTCGGCCGGCGGCGGCGTTGGTCGTCGTCGGCTGATGCTGTCCCGTCGCGGTGGCTTGTGGTTTTGGTGGTTTGTGCAATCCTGTGTAAACCCTAGGGTTTGCATTAGGGTTAGGGCAAATCATCATATCACAAAGGCCTAAATCCCTAAAGATTTGGTGAATCAAGATTTGGAGGCCCTGGAAGATTTGAGAAGATTTGTATCTATCCAAATAGATTCAAATTCAAATTGTAATATATAGGATTTGTTTTTCCTATTTTGTGGGGCCACGAGGAATTTTTTTTTGCCTTAATTGTCCTCGTATGATATGTGATTTATTATGTGCGCAATTAAGCATGTGTAGATAATAGGAAAAACATGATTTACCGCTTTTATTATTTACAGCTTTCCAAGCAGGCTTATGTGATTAATTTCTTTTGTTGGATTATATTTTGGGAATTTTTGGGCTTGTTTAATTACATGCAAAAATTTGGAAAATATAATAACAAAGAAATTATGTGTGCGCATATAAGAAACCTTTTAAAAGAAAAATACTAAGCATATTTTTTAATTAAAATCAATAGACCTCCACAAAGCGGTCCTAGGGTACGAGTGTAGCTTGCTAGTTCCTAGAGGTGCATGGGTACGGTTGTTGGAATTTCTAGACAAATAATTTAAATCATGTGAATAGTGGGAGGGTTTTGCGTAAACGTCTACGAGTGTAGCTTGCGTAGATCTCTTACACAAGTATTCTAGGATTGTTTAAATTATAGATAACAAAAGCTTCAAGGGCTGTGCGGTATGGTTACGTGCCATGCTAAACTGTCTCTTTTGGCTAGAGTTAAATTTATGGTTAATTACTTAGAAGCATCTTAGAATATAATGCAAGAATTGCATCCCTGTTCTTGAGAGATGGCTTGGTCTAAGGTTTTCACTAATTATTAATTTCTAGTGTCAAAAGCTTCCTGACATGATAGTGAAATTAAATGGATTGGGGCTTAAAACCCGTAGTTCTGGTTGAGGGTGACATCGTAAACGTCTACGAGTGTAGCTTGCGGTGGGAACTCTTGGGCAATTAGTGGAAAACATTTGTATTTAATTTATTAAAAGGTTTTCAATGCATTTGTTTTCGAAGTTCTACATGTATGTTCTTATTTAAGATTCTTTATTGTTTCAGATATGTCTATGTCTAATGTCATCAATATTCTCGCACAAAACACTCTAACTGGTCCGAACTTCCTGGAATGGAAGCGCAATCTCGAGTACCTCCTGATTGCAGGAGAACATATGTTCGTTCTACAAGTACTTCGTCCCGAAGTGCCAACTGCTGAATCCAGTCAAATGGATATAGACTTTTATAACAAGTGGGAGAAATCGAACAATGTAGTCAAGTGCTACATGATGACCACTATGTCGAAAGTCTTACAACAGCAACATCAGCACCATAGGGATGCCTATGAGATCATGACGAGTCTGGAGGCAACCTATGGGGAAACTGATAGAGCCGTCAGGTTCAATCTCATGAGAGAAATCGTGAGTAAGAAAATGACTGATGGCACCTCAGTGAGAGAGCAAGTAGTCACCATGACTCACCTCATGGATGAACTAACTGTGCATGGTGGAGGTATCGACGCTGAGGCAAAGGTCGATATCATACTGAACTCTCTACCCAAGTCCTTTGAGAGTTTTAGGCTGAATATTGTCATGAACAAGAAAGAGTATACTCTTAACGAGTTACTCAATGACTTGATGGCAGCGGAATCAGTCATGAACCCTCAGAAGGTTGCCTTGGCCACTTCTGGTAATCTCTCTGCTGTACCGAAAAGTATGAAGCGGAAGAAAGGGATTAAAAAATGGGCTAAGAAGACACCTGTGAAGGATGGTGGGGCTGGGAAAAAGCCTAAGGTGGCGACTGAAAGGGATAGGTGCTTCAGGTGTGGTAAGAAAGGAAATTGGAGGAAAGATTGTCAAGCCAACAAAGCTAGACAAGGTATGCCATTTGCATGTATAACTGTAAGCGTGATTAGAGTTCGTTGTTGCTCTTCTGGAGCTGTAAGCACTGACTTGTTGATCATGTTGTTGTACTTTGCAGGGGACCGTGCCGACAAGGCTGGTGAATGATGGCAAGAAGATACCAAACTGGATGAATGCAACGTTCTATGACGGTGCTTTATGGAGTTTTCTTTTCTTTATGTTTTTTTGATGAATTAAGTACATTTGAGAGTTTATTTGTGGGCCGTGGTTTATCGGCAGGACAAATTTTATCAACTTTTATGGATATTTGTTATTTATGATTTTATCATTGGTAGTAACGATGTTATCCGTTATGGGATGTTGATTTACAATCTCTAAGTTACTTTGATCAAAACATGTCCTTTATATTGCATGTAATTCATCCGTAATTGATAATCCTAGAAAGAGAAAACTTACTTCTTCTGATGAGGATCTTACATATCTCTGGCACTTGAGACTGGGTCACATCACCTTGAAGCGGATTCAAAGACTTGCAGATGACGGTACATTGGACCTAGTCCGGGCTGTACCTTATCAAGTTTGCAAATCCTGCATCGAGGGCAAGATGTTAACTAGGCCTTTCAAGGCTAGTCAATCTCGAGCAGAGGAAGTGTTGGAATTGATCAATTCTGACTTATGTGGACCGATGTCCACGCAGGCTCGTGGAGGGTACGAGTACTTCGTCACTTTCATTAACAATTACTCGAGATACGGATACGTTTACCTGTTTCACTACAAGTCTGAATGCTTTGAGAAATTCAAAGAGTTCAAGGCTGAGGTAGAAAAGAAGGTCGGGAAAACTATTAAGTCACTGCGATCTGACCGCAGTGGCGAATACCTCGGTAACGAGTTCCTGCAATATTTGTCAGAAAACAGGATTACATCCCAGTGGACTGCACTGGGTACTCCCCTGCAAAATGGTGTAGCTGAAAGAAGAAATGGGACTCTTCTAGAGATGGTAAGATCAATGATGAGTTATGCAAACTTACCAATTTCATTTTGGGGCTACGCATTGGAAACAACAACTTATGTGCTTAATGTGGTGCCTTCTAAATCAGTTCCTAAGATGCCTTCTGAGCTCTTCCTTGGTTGCAAACCTAGTTTGTGCAAGTTTAGAGTATGGGGCTGTCCGGCACACGTACTGTCGAAGGAACCTGATAAGTTAGAAAGCAGGTCAAAAGTAAAGCTGTTCATAGGGTATCCCAGGCAAACGAAAGGTGATTACTTTTACTGTCCTGAGAGTTAAAGAGTCGTTGTTAGCACCAATGATAGATTCTTGGAGGACGAGTATGTGAGTAATCACAAGTCAAGGAGTGATATTGTTCTTCAAGAAATTGAGAACGAGAATGCAATTCCAAGGGAAGGGGAACATGTAGATGTGGGTGCACCTGTGAGAGGCACAGCACCACAAACACGTTCTTCAGTGCAAGGTGCAGGACCACAAGTTACTGCACCTACTACTGACACGGCACCGATGCCTCGTCGTAGTGGGAGAGTTATTTTCCAACTAGAAAGGTACATGTTCTTGGTTGAGTCTTCGGACTTGAGCCCGGAATACGGACATGAGGACTCTGACCCACTGACTTACGAAGAGGCAGTGCAGGACAAGGATGTTGCCAAATGGTGTGTCGCCATGGATTCTGAAATTGAATCCATAACTGCTATGGATGTATACCAGAAAATTGATTTTCCGGATGGCTTTAGGGCCATAGGGTGCAAATAGGTATACAAGAGAAAGAAAGGGCCGGATGGAAAGATCACGACTTTTAAAGCCAGGCTAGTGGCAAAGGGTTATAGTCAAAAAGAGGGCATTGACTATAACGAAACCTTTTCACCCGTAGCCATGCTCAAATCCATCCGGATACTCCTTGCCATAGCTGCGCATATGGACCTCGAGATATGGCAGATGGATGTCAAAACTGCTTTTCTAAACGGTTACCTTGAAGAAGGTAGGGACATCTATATGCAGCAACCCGAGGGTTACATAAGCAAGGGCGAAGAACATCTTATCTGGAAGCTTAGGAAGTCCTTGTATGGACTTAAGCAAGCTTCAAGGTCGTGGAACTTTTCTTTCAACGATGTGATTAAATCCTATGGATTTGCACAGTTGGAAAACGAAAGTTGTGTTTACCGACTTTGTGTCAGTGGGAGCGTGGTCTTCCTTGCACTATACGTTGATGACATACTCCTATTTGGAAACAACGAGGGAGTGGTGTCAGAAATCAAGGCTTGGTTATCCGAACAGTTCCAAATGAAGGATCTGGGAGAAGCTGGCTACATTCTTGGGATTAAGGTCTTACGAGATCGTAAGAGAAGAATGTTGAGCTTAACCCAGGCATCCTATGTGGATACTGTGATAGCGCGGTTCAGCATGCAACTCGCCAAGAAAGGCTTGCTACCTTTCAGACATGACGTTCATCTTTCTAGTGGGCAGTGTCCTCAGACACAGCGGGAGAAAGATGAGATGAGTCTTGTACCATATGCTTCGGCAGTGGGTAGCCTCATGTATGCGATGCTGTGTACCAGGCCAGATATCTGTTATGCCGTTGACATGGTAGCGAGATATCAGTCTAACCCTGGACAGGCGCACTGGACTGCTGTAAAACACATCCTCAAGTATTTGAAAAGAACTAGGAATTTCTGCCTAGTTTATCAAAGTGAGGATTTGTGCCCTGTGGGTTATACAGACTCGGATTTCCAAGGGGACCAGGATGAGAAGAAATCGACCTCAGCATATGTGTTTACCCTGGGAGGTGGAGCTGTATCTTGGAGGAGCTCAAAGCAGAAATGCATTGCTGACTCCACCATGGAGGCAGAATATATCACCGCCTCCGACGCCTTGAAAGAGGGGGTATGGCTCAGGAACTACCTTTTAGAGTTGGGCGTGATCCCGAGTTTGCCGAGGAGCATCACAATTTATTGTGATAACTCAGGTGCAGTGGCAAACTTAAAGGAACCGCGGTCTCACAGGGCAAGCAAACACATAGAGAGAAAGTACCATATCATACGAGAAATCGTATCGAGGGGCGATGTGCAAATTAAGAAGATTGACACTGCTGACAATCTTGCTGATCCATTTACGAAGAGCTTGCCGTAGAAAGTTTACGAAAGACATATTCGTGAGCTGGGTTTGAGGTGGATGCCGACCACTAACAGTGGTTAAAGAGACAACAGACTAGATAGACGGACTGTATACTCTGTAATAGCTTAGTTATGCTTTGAGTATAAGTGGGAGATTGATGGGTTTTATATACTGAAAGCATTTATTATAATGAGTATACGACGGTTTATTTCTCCTATCTGTTAACAATCTTACATGTATGAACAATGGTATCCTCTTGTCTCACCGATAGGGATGATCATACGGCGTGTTGTAGATCGCAGAAGACAGTATGATCACTCGACCTTGTGAGACATAAACCTGATCACAGCCGAGACAACATATGAGGATACGTCTGTCCGGATGGCTGCAGCATTGTCGGAATAAGTAGTCTGTCTTGGTTACTTGACATGCTGGTACGCAGGGGTGGCATATTGATGGACCGCAGTGAGATGTATTCGTCTGTCTGACATCAGCGAATACAAGATCTCGTTATATTGATTGAGTCCAAACCCTAACGAAGGTTCAGGGGTTTGCACGGGTTGACTGTTGCTTTGACTTGCCATAGTGGAGAGCCTAAGTAACGTGCTCGTATATCCGCATCTTGGGTAACATCAGTTCATGTAGTACCGCCTGAGACTGGGTTTAGGTAACCATATCTGAGTAATAGGATGGGGACATTCCCTGAGGAGCTCAATGACATTCATCGTGCCAAAGTCCTGCAGGCTTATTAAGTTCAGGCACGAGTGATAAGGATTGAGTGGTACTACTCAGGAATAATAAGATATTAATTAATTGTAGTTAGAGCTTGTCAGAGACTCCGATTAATTAATGGATGTCCGGTAACCTTAAATATGGGGATTCTTAATTAATGCAGCCCGTTCTCATAACGTGGTAATAAAGGGGTAGGTCAGTATTAATTCTGCTGTGAAAAAGAATTAATATTAATTAATTAATTGTATCCTGTGTTGTGGACATGGGAATTAATTAATTTATAGGCCCACTTTATTATTTGCATTAGGTCCCAGGTCTGGCCCAAATAAATATGTTGAATTGAGCCCAGGAGCCCATTATGGTTTACAACCCTAGGTCTATAAATAGACAGCTCTCTCTCATAAGTTGTAACACAGTTGAAAAACCCTAAACCTAGAGAGAGAGATAATGGGCGCCATTTTTGAGGGAAAGGGAGGAAAATTTCGATTCTGGTCTTGCTCAAGCCACAGATCTACGGAGTCCTCACCAATAGTAGATCTAAACAGCATTGTGACACAGCCCTGAAGATCTGATCTGGAGAACAAGATTTTCTTTTCTTCTTCTTTGTTGTTTTCGATTTTATTTTAGAAATTAGATCTCTAATTTCTGTTTCCGCAGATAAAATCGGATTGCGTGGTTGAATTAAAGTCGGAAATTCAAACGCAAAAGATCGGTACAGACACTACGGAGTTACGGTAATCTCTCAAATCCACAAATCTGAGTATTAAATTCATAGGAGCATGCTAGGGTTTATCATGTATTTAATTGTGCACAATATTCATAAATCGATCCGGTTCAGTTTGGTTTTGGTGATTCGGTTCACGGTAAAACCCTACACAATTGGTGCTAGAAGGAGGGCCGAATAAGAAAGAAAGACAAAATGGAACACAACAACAATGACAACAACAACAACACGAATCCGCCATTTGGCCGAGGAGTATTTCAGAGTGCAACAAAGTTCAAAGCCGAACTCAAATGCCGCGAGGATGAATTCTGAAATCTACAGGAGGAAAATCGAAGGGTTACAGTGGAGGCGAAGCTCTTCGGCGACAGTTGGCTCTAGCCAACAGTAAGGGGCAAAGCGAGACCCGGTCAAGAAGCAGAACCCCTCTGCTTGAAGAGAACGAGGAGCCCCTTCCCGAGGATGAGGAGGAAGAGGTCTCACGAGCTTGCACCGAGCCCGCCAGTAGTTTGGCTCGAACCGAGGATGGAGAGTCCTAGGAGAAAATCAAATTACTCGAGAAGCAGCTCGAGCAAATGCAAAAATTCATGCCCCTAATCCCCGGGGCACCTACTCCACAGAAAAATATACCATTGGAGAGTTACGCCAAATCCCCCTTCACTCGAAGGATTTTGGCCGTACAGCTTTCTTCCCGATTCGCAATGCCGAATATAAAGGCATACGACGGGAAGACTGACCCTGACGAGTTCATTACACTCTACAAAATGAAGATGCAGACTGTGGTGATTCCCGATCACCAACGTGAAGCCTGCATGTGCAAAAGTTTCGGGGCGTGCATGGACGGACCAGCCATGCAATGGTTCATGCACCTAGCCCCGAACTCAATATCTTTATTTGCCGAGCTGAACGGTTCTTGCGTTCAGCATTTTTCTAGCAGCCGAAGAGCACTAAAGAGATCAGACGACCTATATTCCGTTCTCCAAAAGGAAAATGAATCCCTTCAAGACTTCCTAAAGCGATTCAATGCTGTAAAGGTAACCATCCCGAACTGCATTGAAGAAACGACAGTTTTGGCATTCAAGAAAGGCCTCAGAAGAAATTCCAATCTCTTCTGGAAATTGGTTGAGTACCCGTGCTCAACCATGGCCGAGGTATTATCACGGGCCGAAGCCCAAATTCGACAAGAGGTTGAAGAGGAGAACTTCGGCCAAAGAAATAAGGGGAAGGCTCCGGCAATCCAATTTGATAAGAAAGGTGAAGCTCGGGCCAACAATCGATACCAGCCCTACCCTGCCCGAACAGAGTCATCCAAGCAGGGGATGAAGGTTGTATTGACCCCATCGCAAACCGAGCAGCAAATTCCTCTTCGAACAATTGTTCGTGAAATGCATAAAATAAGTAGCGAAGTCTGCTGGCCGAGGAAAATGCACACGAAGCCCGAATATAGGGACATGTCCCTATACTGCGAGTTTCACCAAGATCACGGTCACTGAACTGATGACTGTAGGGATTTAAAATAATAAGTCGATCAAATTCTGGCTGAGGGACTCCTGACTTGTCCAAAGCCCGCAAAGAAAGGGAGGGTTTGGACAAGAAACAAAAAGAATAACAAAGGAGGTCGAAACGATTCGACCCCGGTCACATGAGCCAACAAGCAGCCTCTTCCCGAGGAGCCCAAGAAACCTGAGATACAAAGGGTCATAAACGTCCTCACTTGGGGATCTTCGATGATTAGCTCGTCCAGGAATGTGGCAAAAAGACACTGTCGAGATCTGAGGAATCAGTTGGTTCATCAGGTCGAGATATCTCCCTTTGAGATCTCATTCAATGCAGAAGACGAAGCTGAAGCCCATCATCCTCACGATGATGCCCTAGTCATCACTTTGATGATTGCGAACTGTCAAGTCAAGAGAATCCTCATTGACACCGGAGCCTCATCCAACATAATATTCCTCAAAACTCTTCGAGGAATGGGGATCTCGGAAAGAAATATTATCAAAAATCCAATCACCCTTGTTGGATTTAGTGGTGAAAAATTGAACTCCCTCGGAGAAATAATACTCCCAGTATTTGCCGAAGGAGTAAACTTGTCAACTCGATTTCAAGTGGTTGACGCCCCCTCAGCGTATAACGTGTTGATCAGATGATCATGGATTCATGCTATGAAGGCCGTGTCGTCATCCTATCATCAAATGATAAAGTTTCCCACACCCTGGGGAGTTCTAGCAGTACGAGGTGATCAACTCACCTCGCGGAGTTGTTACGAAGTTACTGTCCGGACTTTGCACATGATGGAGTCCGAGCCAATCGAAGGCAGCTCGGAAATCAGAATTGATGAGAGGGATCCATCCCGGATAACTTTCATTAGAGAAAGATTATCTGACACAGAACGGTCCAAGATGCAAGTTCTTCTTGCTCAAAATAAGGGAAATTTTGCACTCTCACACGGGGATATGCCAGGCATTAATCCCACAATCATAAGCCACCAACTTCGAGTTGATCCGAATTATAAACCGGTGAGACAAAAAAGAAGAAGATTTGCTCCCGAAAGGAATGAAGCGATAGCCGAGGAAGTGAAAAACTTGCTTAAAGTGGGATTTATTCGAGAAGTCAAGTATTCCGAATGGCTCGCAAACGTAGTGGTGGTAAAAAAGAAGAACGAGAAAAATCGAGTGTGCGTGGATTATACAGACCTAAATAAAGCTTGTCCGAAAGATCCATTCCCACTTCCCCACATTGATCAGCTAGTTGATGCTACAGCAAGCTTCAGAATTATGTGCTTCATGGACGCGTTCTCGGGATATAATCAAATAAAGATGTATCCACCGGACGAAGGAAAGACGGAATTCATGACCAATCAAGGAATATATTGTTATAAAGTCATGCCATTCGGCCTTAAGAATGTCGGTTCGACTTACCAAAGAATAATGAACAAGATGTTCGAGCAGCAAATCGGACGAACTATGAAGTCTACATCGATGACATTCTGGTAAAATTCGATAATTTCAAAGACCATCTTCAGCATTTGGCTGAAACGTTCGAGGTTTTGCAAAAATACGGCATGAGGCTAAACCCTACCAAGTGTACCTTCGGCATCACCTTGGGGAAATTCCTTGGATATATTGTGAGCTGCGGGGGTATCAAAGCTGATCCATTTCAAATCCAAGCTATCCAAAACATCCAACCTCCTACAAACGTGAAAGATACACAGAGGATGATTGGGAAAGTCGCGGCGATCAGTAGATTCATGGCAAGATACTCGGACAAAACAAGTCCATTCTTTTCTCTCCTCAGAAAATCCAAGAAGTTCGAATGGACTAAAGAATGTGACGAGGCACTCACCTTGTTAAAACAATACTTGACAAGTCCCCCAGTAATGTCAGAAGCCGAGCCGAATGAAGAATTATTATTATACATGGCCGTCTCGGGAAAAGCCATAAGTGCCGTGCTAATAAAAGAGGTAGAGGGGAGTCAACACCCCATCTATTATGTTAGCCGAACTATTTTGGACGCCAAAACCCGATATCTTGCGCTTGAAAAACTCGTGTTGGCTCTGATTATGACATCCAGAAAACTAAAACCATACTTCGAGTCACATCCTATAAAGGTGGTTTCTTCATTCCCAATTCGGCATGTACTCTCAAAACCCGACTTGTCCGGATGAATGATGAAATGGGCGATCAAACTCGTGGGCTATGGGCTCTAGTTCAAACCACGAAATACTATCAAATCTCAGATCTTAGCCGACTTCCTCGCGGATTATACACCCGAACTCCAAATGGTTGCCGAGATGGAGCTCGGACCCGCGTCGGATAATTTAGAATTCTGGACCCTATCCATTGATGGATCTTGTAATTCTAAGGGGAGTGGAGCCAGGATATTACTCATATCCACAGAAAGATGGATTATCGAGAGGGCGATCCACTTTGAATTCTGAACTACAAATAATATTGCCGAGTATGAAGCACTAATCGCCGGACTTCAATTAGCTTTGAGCTTAAAAGTGAAGAAGTTAAAATCGAGTTTGACTCTCAAATCGTAGTAAATAAACTCCAAGGTGAATTTCAAGCTAGGGACGCCCGAATGCTAGCTTATCATGAGCTAGCAAAAGAACTCAAATCTAAATTCGAAGAGATGGAAGTGTCCCACATCCCTAGAGAAGAAAATTCTCATGCTGATGCCCTTGCAAATGTAGCAGCAGCTGCGAGCTTGGGAGGAACTAGAACAATCCCACTAACCGTAGCACTTTGGCCTGCTACGAGAGATCGAGAATATGATCCTATGGAAGTATGTCCGGTGAATGACACGCAGAATTCATGGAAAACCCCAATTGAGAAATATCTAACTGATGGAATTCTTCCACAATAAAAAATTGAAGCAGCTCGGTTAGTTCAAAGAGCAGCTCGATTCACCATTCTTGATGACCAGCTGTACAAAAGGTCTTTTCAGGGACCCTTACTAAAATGTGTATCTGAAGAGGATAGTACCTCGATCTTAGTCGAGATCCACTCTAGAAGCTGTGGGAATCATTCGGGCTCCAGAAGTTTGGCCCATAAAGCGATAGTAGCAGGATTCTACTGGCCGACTCTTAAAAAGGACGCCAAAGAGGTTGTTCGGAAATGTGATAGTTGTCAGAGGTATGCAAACTCGACACATCTACATGCCGAACCACTCCATTCGAACACCCTTGCTTGGCCATTTTGTCGATGGGGAATCAATATCGTGGGAAAACTACCTAAGGCCGCAGGATAAAAAGAATATCTAGTGGTTGCCACTGATTCTTTTACCAAGTGGGTCGAGGCCGAACCACTTCCCAGGGAACGAGATACTGAGATGATCAACTTCCTATGGAAAAATATAATTTGCCAATTCGGGTTACCTCGGGAAATCATTACGGACAACGACAGGCAATTCACTAGTAAGAAATTCAAAGATTACTGTGAAACGATCGGAGCTCGGCTATTGTTCTCAACACCAAGGTATCTGGAGGCTAATGTTTTGGCTAAATCATCCAACAAAACAATCATTAATATTCTTAAGAAGAAGCTAGAAGCAAAAAAATCAGCATGGGGCGAGGAACTTCCAGCGGTGCTTTGGGCTTATCAAATGACCTTCAAAACGACCACTGGGGAAAATCCCTTTTCCCTAGCCTATGGAGTCGACACACTATCTCCTGTCGAAATCACTCAAGGAAGTCCTAGAGTCGAACTATTCGATGAAGAGCAAAACCAAGGAAAACTCTTCGATTCATTAGAGTTAAGGGACGAATAGAGAATGGAAGCATCTAGCCGAATGACAAGAAATCAGTGAATTGTTAAAAAATTCTACAACAAGTCAGTTCAGCTAAGGGCTTTTCGAATTGGAGATTGGGTACTACGCCAAGTTTTCCAAAACACTTAAGAAATCAATGCGGGAAAACTTGGACCGAGCTGGGAAGGTCCTTACATAATCAGTTCGGTGGTTGGAAAGGGAGCTTACCGATTAAGGAAACCTGAGGGAAAGAATATTCCAAGCGCCTGGAATATTAAATATTTGAAAAAAATATTACTTTTAGAAATTATGTTCGAGCTCTTCAAGTCAGAAGAAGAAGTTCGAACAACAAAAGTGTTCGAAGTACAGTAATGTTTGTAATGCAAGTTGTAACTTAGTTCGAACTTTTGAGTTGTAACTTAGTTCGAATCAAGCAAAGTCCTGTATAGTATGGAGTTGATTCGAACTATGATAGATTACTAATTACTCAAAAAGTTTTTAGTCGAGAAGTTATCAAAAAGTTACTATCTTTTGCTACAAAGTCATTTGAGCCTTAGAATTATTTAAATTGAAGATTACGATATGAAAAGGGAATTCATTCAAACATCTACGAAAAGTTGTACATCATCAAAAGATAAACTAATGAATCCTTCAAATTTACATAGAGTTACAAATCAAAGTTTCAAGTTAACCAATTCAGCCGCATCTCAGTTCGGTCCTGTTGGGTTGCTTTGCTCTTGGTTTGGGTTAGGATCCTCGGGGTTGGACTGCTCGTTCCCCTAAAGATTATCCTCCAACTGCTTCGAGAAAGCCTCATCCTCTTGATTATCTTATTCTTCTTCCTCGTCGGACTCCTCAGAAGCAGCCAGAGTTGTATAAATAAACTCGAGATCGAGCTCTAGATGTTTGTCCTTCACGGCAGCCCTCACATTCTTTTGGATCAAGTCTTCCATCATTTTGAAGGTAGCGCTGCCAGAAAGGGTTCCGAGCAACCTCATAAAACTTAGGCCTTCCCCAGTTGTTTGAGCCGAACTGAGAGTAGCCATGGCCTGTTCGAGCTCTACCTTCAGCTTCACCTCGGCCTCAATGCACGCTTGGACCTTGACCTGAAGATCCTTCGAGAGTTTGTCGGTGTGGTCCCTAATCTGGGCCAACTTTTTGACAGCCGACTGTCGATCCTTAGTCAATTGTTCGACCAAGTCCCGAGAAATTTTAAGGTTTGCGGTGGCAATCGACAGCTCGGAGACTAGGTGCTCTCTCTCTTTAATGATCTCCTCTTTCTCTTTCTCGGCCTGGGCGAGATCCTTGTGTTCGGCCTGGAGGTTGCGGAAGCATCTATTATAATCTTCGGCCATTCCACAGAGGCCCTGTAATACGAAAAAGATTAGCAAAAGGAATACTTTTGAGAAGAAAACAACTAAAGTTGTTTACCATGAGGCACATCTGGGCATTCTCGAAAAAGCTTATCCGAGCAGAAGACTTCGTCGGCTATGGAGGACCTTGGGACAACAGATCGACAAAAGCGTGAAAAGAAGCTATAGATCTCATTCGACTCTGCTTTGTGGCCAGGGTCTCCACCTCCTCCATCACATGATCTTTCCCGAAATGGTGGACGAGGGCTCACTCATTATTGCCTCCAGTAAGATCGAAGATTTCGTGCTCTTTGGGGACCTCCTTGTTCCTTCTTTATTGAATGAGTGGTCGGTCCTCGTCCCTTTTGGGGGAATCCGAGCCTTGCCCCCGTTTGTTTAAATATTAAATAATTTTTTACAAACGTGCAAGATCAAACTGGACTATATAATTGGAACAGTTGGAGTAGTATTCTTCTCCACTTTTAATTATTAAATTGTAAAGGTCGTTCCACTCCCTCATGATGGGCTCCTCGAGCCGAGCATCTCGGAAAATTAAATAAGTGCCGAGCATATGACACCATGCAATGGGAGAAAGTTGGATGGGGGCTAAGTCATAGTATTCTAAGATATTTACAAAAAAATTGATGAAGCAGAAGTCGAACTCCGAACTCAAAAAAACTAGCAGAAAGAACATGAAGCCTAAAGGAGGTTGGTGAGCACGCTGGTTATCTTTGGGTGCTATGACATTTAACCTATTTGACAAGCCATATTGCTTAAAAATCCCATCAAGTTTAGTTCGATTTAAGCCAGATGGGATAGTTTTTATGGATCCATCTATGTTTTGGTCGTAATGAGGGGGAAAAATGCCGGGGGCTAGACCCGAGGAACATTCCAAAGAAAAATTAAAGGAGGAGTTTTTATCCTTGGTCTTGGGGTTATCGGGGTTCGGATTTCCCCTACCCGAAGAGCTGGGATGCTGCTCATTTGAACCCGAAGGTTGAGGGACCTCCCGACTTAACCTATTGTTTACTTCGGATTCACTACCAGAACCTGAGCTACTGGTCCCATCACTCGAGTTACTATTTGAACTACTCATAATTAACAAGGAAAGTAGTACCGTTGAAAGTAAACTAACCCTGAGTAAAGGATCGTACGAGCTTGGTAAAAGATCTTGGTCCGAATAGGATATCCGAGATATAAGAGGTAAAGTAAAAGTAAAAAAATGAAAAATTTGGGCTATTTATAGAAAATTTTATCTTAAAATTTGCGCACGAACTTCAAACATAACGAATCGGAGGTGGACACATGTCCAAATTTTCAAAATTAAAAAATTGAAAAGCCCGCTTGAAAGAATTTCAATCGTCTTTCGGCAAATTAAACGAGCTCAAAATATGATTGCTCAAACAAAAAAAAACTTTTTCCACGAACAAGAATTTGTTCAGGGAGAGTAAGTTCGAACAAGCGGTTCCTCGGTAAATAATTTCGAACAAAAAAGGTCGAGCATAAACTTGTTCTATTAATAAAAATAAAAAAATCTGGCATTGATACCCTTGGCCGGGTCAGCCAATAATTTCCGAGGAACTTAGGATATCGAAGTCAAATAGAATTTCTATCTGCAGAGTTCCTTGAAGGCTATGAAACAGAAACAATTAACCCAGTAAACAACCAGGGTCTATTTCGGCATGGCATACCCATGGGTTCGAGGTCGCTCCTCGATTGACTTGTGAGAGATCACATGTCATTTTCAAAATCCTGCAGAGAGCATTCTTTATAGACGAGCCGGACTTAGCCAGTCACGGGTTCGGAAACAATTATAAGACGAACATCGCAGAATATTCCTTCAATGTTTCCCAAAAATGGGGAAAGGAATGATTCGTAAGACGAACATCGCATCTAAAAAGAGCTGTCGCTCATTACGAAAAATTCTTACTTCCTGAACAACCTCGAATATACTTTGGAGCAGGGAAGAAAAAGTTACTTCTTCTTTGATAATTTGCAGGATATGCATCACTTAAGATAAAGATCAAGCATTTCGGCTTCGCCAAACTCTAAAGGAGTTCGGACGAGAGCCAGGGAGCTATTGTCACGACCCGCGAATGAGTATGCCCATTTTTGGAGTCCATCAAATATAAAGGCCCAGATCCACAGAAGATTTGAGTCTCCAAGAGGCATAGTTCGAACCAAACATTCCTTCGGCCGAGCTGATATTACCGAGGTCGGGAAATGTTCGAGTCAGTGTTACCGAGCTCAAACTAACAAGTCAGCAAGGTGTCGGCTAAGGCAGCTCAACCCAATAGGCGCGACTGTTCGAGCCAGCTATTCGATCGAAGTGACGCAACTCTTGGTGACAAGGCATATGCTCAATTGGATTTCTATAAATAGGAACCACATTTATTGTAACAGACACATTGAATTCAAGCAATAAATACAACAATAAAAGCAAAAGCATTCATCTTTAATTCGAGTCAAGCATTTATTTCGAATATTTTGTGTTCTTCTATTTTAAATTATCCAGTACTCTTATTTAAAATAGCCTCTTAAATATCCATCATCAATAGAAGTTAATAGACCACGTGCCAAGCAGCCCCCCGAAAGTCAGAACCGCCCCCGGAGTTCTCGCGTGACCAACGGTATGATCTCTTCACGAAGCTCAACAAACCTTAGCCAACCGATCCCTGATAAAGCTCAACGATCACCACCAACGGATCGCACCAAAATTCGAAACTGCCACCAAGAGTAGCTAGGGTTGCAACAACATCCCTTGGTCTAAAAAAAGGGGCCGGAGTTCATTTTGAAGCACGTTTTTCCCTAGATATAGACGCGCCGGCGTACTTTAACATATTCTTTAGTTGAGGCAATTTGTAAACTTTCACTCACGGTTAGTTTTTAGGTCTCTTTTTGCATTTTGTTGGTTGCATTCTTGTCCAATATGTAATAAGTTCCAAGGGTCCCTATATAGTCACAAATCGAACCTCAACAATTTGGCGCTGATCACTAAATTATTTAACTAGCTACTTAGGAAAGCTAATAATAAAGCGGCAAATAAATTATCGAATCCCATGGGGAAGAAATAACGAAAAATCTTAAATACTAAAACATAGGTTCTCAAAATACTGGTTAGGAAAATCAAATTTTGGTTTTGCTGTTTCGAAAATCGTAATACTTGCAAATTAAAATTAAACAGGAAATTGAAATACTTTTGATGAAAGATTATGAGAGGTACAGATTCCTGGGATATCTACCTATCAAGTATGACATGTATGAATGAATTGATTAATTTCCAATTTAATTCCTCTTCGTAGTGAAACATCAGAAAGGTATTATGAACTTCTTTGTTGGACAATTCACAATGTAGATTAGTCAATTATCTATCTCCGCTCGGTCTCAAGATGAATTAACTAACTCCAAATATCTACAGATTTATTCCTATAATTAATCTCCTTCTGCTCAGACAAGAAATCAAATTATATTGTAAAAACTCTTTCCATTGAAAACTATTACAGTTACGTACAAGCAATCAACTAATTAATCCTAAGATGTGGCCAGCAAACTCAAGATTATGAATAAGCACAGATTTCACAAACTACGATGGGAAAGGGAAAATAATTCAATTAATCAAACATGCATACATTGATAGTTCAAAACCCTAGAATCTGAGAGGGAGTTTAGTTACACATATTCATAGTAAAATTCATCAAAGATAGATAAAACCTGAATTGCATAAAAACTTGGGTCTGAATGTCTTCCCACAAAAATCTGTCTTCAAACATAAAACTCAATTGGTGCTTGGAATCTCTCAAAATCTGAAATCTGGAATGAAGCACACCTCAAAATCAAAGTTACATGGGTATATATATAGGTGGAGGTGTATCCTATCAAATCTAGGGCTAAAGATATGATAAAATCCAATTTTCATCAAATTTTCGCGCCAGCAGATCCGCGTCAATCGATGTGGATTGGCGTCGATCGAGGTGGCTCTCCCTTCGGCGTCGATCGATGTGGATTCACGTCGATCTATGTGGACTCTCGTCCTTTCTGCACGGTCTCACGGTTTTGGCCATAACTTCCTCTCCCGAACTCCGATTGACCCGATTCCAGTTGCGTTGGAGAGCTAAATCAAAGCTTCATCCATTGCCATTCGCAAATAGCCCGAATTACTCTTGTAGAAGAACTCTTCACTGCTACTCTTACACGTCACTGCTTTCAGAACAATTTTCTCGTGAATTTAAGCCTTTAACCTGCACAAATATCAAAATACGCCTAACACCACCTAATATTGACTCATGCATAAAATATATATAGAAACTCAATAAAACTACATAAAATAGTAGAAAAATAATATAGATAAGTGAGTGAAATAATGAGCTTATCAAACCCCCCAAACTTGAACGTTTGATTATCCTCAATCAATAGGCAAGAAAGAAATCATAAGATCTTGTGGTTAAAGTGCAATGCCTCACAAGATTCATCACAGTCAAGAACCAAGAATCCACTACCCACAAGCAATTTGAAAGAGACGGAAAATTCATCAACCGTGGAAGAACTCACAGGAAGTGTATCGCTCAACTCTCAAGTGTTTAAGGTAAAAATGAAAGCACTCAACAACATGTATGAAGAAATTTCTACCTTAGGCTTGCAAATTTTCTAATATCTCCACTGCTAGAATGTGCACACAAGTCTAGAATCAAGAACGACTTTCGAAAGGTTGTAACGTAGGCTTTTTCTGATAAGGTAGGGGAATATGGCCAAGTGACTAAATTAATTGAGTTCATGACTCTCAACACCTCCAACCACTATCTATAATCATCCACCTTATCTCCTCATGTACAGCAACAAACTCAATTTTTTTTCTAGCTCATTTTGAATCTCTTATGCTCTTTTCGATAATTTTGTATTCTTTTCTTTTCAGAGAGCTTATGAGAATTCTAATTATTTCTTTGAGCTTCTTTTTCACACATCTTTTCACCACTAATTCTTCATATCTTATCACCAAATCACCAATCAACACCATACATGCCACAACTCAAGACAAGAGTGAGACAATACTTTTCTTAATCTCATAGACAAGGAAAGAAAAAATTGCACAGGCTCAAAGTGGCTAACTAGGGAAAATTTTATTGTGAAGTGACAGTGTTTACAATATTGGGTTAACAAAGATGGCCTAAGATCATCTCCTAAACTTGTGCACACTATGCAGTCTCAACAGAGTAAATAGGCAAGTTCTAGAGAAATCAAAACACACATGTGAATCTCACATCAAACGAAATAAAGGCTCAAATTCTCACAAAAGGATTCAAAAATTTTCTTCCACAGTCAATTTCAAATCTGCTCAATTAGCATGCAAGTATAAGTGTCAAATCAGTCCTATCATGCGGTATTCTACATTCATAGGCATCTAACCACAATCTCAATCAATTCAAACTCAATCTTCAATCAACTCTAATCTCACAGTCTCATTCAGGTCATCTCAAAACTCAAATTTTTTTCCCCACACAATAGCATAAAATAGAAAAGTACTAAAAATTAAAGACAAAAAGCAGAATAAATAAAAGATAGGACGTTCCATCTCTTGTCCACATCCCCCAAACTTATTTCCAACTCGAAGAGTGGAATAAGTTTGAAAATCAGACAAAAGAGGGAACTATACTTGGTAGTTGATCTCAGACATCAACTTTTTATCCCCCGGAGTCTCCAAATCACCACTAGGGAGGTCGGGTCCAGACAGGTCTTTTCGCGACCTTCTTTCCATCTTTGTTCTTGACAACTTGCATCCCCCATTTCTTGGCGTCTTTTTCTAGAAGGACCTTGTGCGTGCATAATGAGGGGCTGATCCCCTTGATGTCTCTCAATGTCCCCCCAATGGCAGACTTGTACTTCCGTAGAACTCGTAGTAATTTTTCCAACTTCCCATACCTGAGGTGTGCCAGAAGCATCTTGAGTTCCAGAACCAGCAGATCAGAGTTAGATGACAGCTTTCTCCATCTCTTTCTCGACCGCTATCACAGGCCAATGTCGACTCGAGGACCACCGTTGAGTGTTGTTGGCCATCTTTTGGAAAAATTCCATGGCCTTCTTTCCGCTTTTCATCATGATGGTGTCTCCCAGTGTGGTATCCACCAACTTAACGGTCTTGTCATTGAGTCCCTCGTAGAATGCTTCTGCCTATTCTCCTGGCGGAAAGCCATGTTCTGGGCAAGATCTCAGTAGCTCCTTGAATCGCTCCCATGTCTCGCTGAAGCTCTCATTGGGTCTTTGAGCGAATCGGATAATTTTCGTCTTTCTCTGCCTGATGATGTTCGGAGGAAAAAAGTTTTCCAGGAATTCATTCCGCAGTTCAGTCCATGTACTAATACTTTCTTTATCCAGTGCAGTGAACCAAGACTGTGCCTTATCCCGCAGAGAGAATGCAAACAAACGCAATTGGATAGCACTCTTGCTGACTCCTCCGATTTTGACCGTATTGCAGAGCATAAGAAACTTATCCAGATGTGCGTAAGGATCCTCAGTAGCTCTTCCTCCGAATTAATTTTGCTGCACCATTTGCACGAATCCGGTCTTCAGCTCAAAGTTGTTGGCATTGATGCCAATTCTGAAGTCTGTCTCCTTGAACCGAGGTTTATATCGGTTCTGCATAGCCTCCTCTTCTTCCTCATCGTCAGATTCCTCTGGCGGATTCTGGACGTCGCCCTCTTCATTATCGGGATTGTCCTCAAATAGGGGGTTGCGGTGAAGATCCCTATTATTCTGATTGTTCCTCTCGAGGTTTCTTTCCAGATTTAGCTGTTGGATTTGTGCCCTCATGGCTTGAACTTCTTGGAGAAGCACAACTTGCTCCTCCTGAGTCATTACTGGCGGAGGCGGTGGATCAATTGGCGGTGGTACATTATCGGCCATCGCTTGGTTACTTGAGCTTTCTTGGGCACACTTATTCATTCGGATCTTTCTGCACGTGGATTCGATGTCCGGGTGATAATAGAGCGGGTCCTTTCCTTTAGCTCTCGTACTCATGCACTACCTGTACAACAAAGGAGGTAGTGAGCTGAAACTTAAAATAAACTGAAACTAAAATTCTAAAAAAAAAGGAACGGGCGTCGATCGACGGATAACATCGATCGACGTGGGAGTGATTACTGCATCGATCGATGTGAGTGTCACGTCGATCGACGTGAAAAATGAAAGTACGAAAATTCAAAGAAAAGTACGAAAATTACAGCCTAAATCAGTATTCCGATCACATAATTAATAGTAAGATTATTTCTATTCTTTCCCCGGCAACGATGCCAAAATTTGATCACTAAAGTATTTAACTAGCGACTTAGCAAAGCTAATAATAAAGCGGCAAATAAATTATCGAATCCCATGGGGAATAAATAACGAAAAATCTTAAATACTAAAACATAGGTTCTCAAAATACTGGTTAGGAAAATCAAATTTTGGTTTTGCTGTTTCGAAAATTGTAATACTTGCAAATTAAAATTAAACAGGAAATTGAAATACTTTTGATGAAAGATTATGAGAGGTACAGATTCCAGGGATATCTACCTATCAATTATGACATGTATGAATGAATTGATTAATTCCCAATTTAATTCCTCTTCGTAGTGAAACATCAGAAAGGTATTATGAACTTCTTTGTTGGACAATTCACAAAGTAGATTAGTCAATTATCTATCTCCGCTCGGCCTCAAGATGAATTAACTAACTCCAAAGATCTACAGATTTATTCCTATAATTAATCTCCTTCTGCTCAGACAAGAAATCAAATTATATTGTGAAAACTCTTTCCATTGAAAACTATTACAGTTACGTCTCAAGCAATCAACTAATTAATCCTAAGATGTGGCCAGCAAACTCAAGATTATGAATAAGCACAGATTTCACAAACTACGATGGGAAAGGGAAAATAATTCAATTAATCAAACATGCATACATTGATAGTTCGAAACCCTAGAATCTGAGAGGGAGTTTAGTTACACATATTCATAGTAAAATTCATCAAAGATAGATAAAACCTGAATTGCATAAAAACATGGGTCTGAATGTCTTCCCACAAAAATTTGTCTTCAAACATAAAACTCAATTGGTGCTTGGAATCTCTCAAAATTTTAAATCTGGATTGAAGCACACCTCAAAATCGAAGTTACAGGGGTATATATATAGGTGTAGGTGTATCCTATCAAATCTAGGGCTAAAGATATGATAAAATTCGATTTTCATCAAATTTCTGCGCCAACAGATCCATGTCGATCGATGTGGATTGGCGTCGATCGATGTGGCTCTCCCTTCGGCATCGATCGATGTGGATTCACGTTGATCGATGTGGTCTCTCGTCCCTTCTGCGCGGTCTCACGGTTTTGGCCATAACTTCCTCTCCCGAACTCCGATTGACCCGATTCCAGTAGCGTTGGAGAGCTAACTCAAAGCTTCATCCAATGCCATGCACCAATAGCCCGAATTCCTCTTGTGGAAGACCTCTTCACTGCTACTCTTACACGTCAGTGCTTTCAGAACGGTTTTCTCGTGAATTTAAGCCTAAAACCTGCACAAATACCAAAATACGCCTAACACTACCTAATATTGACTCATGCATAAAATATATATATAAACTCAATAAAACTACATAAAATAGTAGAAAAATAATATAGATAAGTGAGTGAAATAATGAGCTTTTCAGGCGCCCACCGTGGGGCCTTTTGAACGTAACTGTGTTATTTTTGCAGGATATGGCCGACGAACACGCTCTGGAGGTAAGTTCCAACACTGAAAGCCCTCGAGAGCAGGGCCCAGAGCCACGAGCAAACACGCTTCAGAATCTCCTATTGGGGATGGAACAGCACCGGGCAACGCAACTGGCGTTGAGTTTTCCACCACCGCATCCATCAACCATGAACGACCCAACCGTAGCGCAATTCATGAACCAAGTTCGTGACGCGCAGCAAGAGATTGCCAGGGTCAACCTCCAGATGGAGTAGATGACGAGGGCACACCGCGAGGCGCTCGAGGAGAACCAACGCCTTCGGGCGGCAAGGTCCAATGCCAACCCTCAACCATAGGTCACATCTTCTAAGAGCTCCACCCAACGCCTGCCAGTGACTCCGTGGAACCTGAACATGGAGTTCGACCACAACATCAGTGGACGCGGTCAGCACGTCCCTCCCGACACAGGAGCAGAGCTTAGGACTGGGGCTGGGGAAGCGAGACCCCCTGCGGCTTACCCAGCAATGAGTGCGATCGAGAGTCGTCTGAACTACTTCAAGTCCCTGTTGGCCCGTATCCCGGGCATGCCCCCGCCAGAAAGGAATATCATAAGGGAAAGCTATGCAGATTTGCCATTTGCTCCCAGCATTGCTAACGTCGAAATTTCCACGAGATTTATCCCGCCGAATTTTGTCCCGTATGATAGCACTACAGACCCACAGAACCACATCACAATTTACAAGCAAAAGATGTTCATCGCATCCATTCTGACGGAGGAGCGTGAGGCCTGTATGTGCAAGAACTTTGGGTCCAGCCTGACAGGACCTGCATTGGAATGGTTCATGAGCCTGCCACGAGTGTGTATCTCAACCTTCACCGAACTCCATTAGTTGTTCCGGAGGCAATACGCCAGTAGCAGGAAGTGGAGAAACACCCCGATGAGCTTTATGCTATCATTCAAAGGCTCAGGAGCCTCTGCGTTCGTACGTGGCTCGCTTTAATAAGGAGCTAGTCCACATTCCCAATTGCCCTCAGACTACCGCGATTGGGGCTTTCCGGAAGGGTCTGGATGTGGATTTTGATTTGTACAAGGAGCTAACCTTGTACCCTTGCCAGACCTTCGACGACGCCCTCAACAAGGCCGGGGCTCGCAAAAAGTGTGAGGAGGACAAACCATACCGAATCTCACGAAGAAGCGCCTTGCGCACCTCAGGGCGGTCAACGAGGGATGAGAAGTCCGACCCCCGCGACAAGAAGGATGCAAGGCCACACCCATACGCTCGGGCACCGAGGAACAATGCCCCTTATGTGCCTGATTACACTCTGAGCATTGCACCCGCTAACCTCGTGAACAATGTGCTAAGCAGATGCCTGGGGCTGTAAGGTGGCCGCCTCAAAGGGTAACCGACCCCGCCTCTCGGGACGCCAAGAAATTCTGCGAGTTCCATAATGACCACGGTCACTGCACAAAGAAATGCCGAGCGCTCCAAATCGAGGTTATGGAACTTTTCAAGAAAGGCCTCCTCATGGAGTATCTGTCACCAAAGGGATAAAAGACATGGACCCGAGGGAAGGCAAACTTTGGAAAGAAGCCCGACAACGGCAAAGTCCCAACCTCTCCCACTACAGAGAAGACCGTCCATTTCATCACCGGATGATCGGAAGTGAGCGGGATCAATCGCAGCTCCGCCAAGCGAGCCTGCCGAGCCGCGAGAAATATGGACGGGGTTCCTTGCAAGAACCCGGAGCACGAAATCATCAAATTCACCAGTGAGGAGTCTCCATTTGACACCTACAACAGTCCAACAACCTTAAAGTAACAGCGAAAACAACTTTAAACAACAAATTTATTCACACAAACAAAAACACAAACACCTAGCATACAAGCTTCACATTTCCCCCAATATCTAGCAACCTACTAAATGAATTCCCCGGCAATGGCGCCAAAAAATTGATGTACAATAAAAACTCGTACAAATTCTCAATGCACACACAAGGTTTAATTATCAATCCAGGTCCTTCTTCCCTTCGCTTGCTAGATCACCGGGATACTATTGCAAAATCTAATAGCTAGGCAAAATAAAATCGTTGAGTGATTTCTATCAAACTAGGCAATCAATTTAAACCTATGCTAACAACATATAACAAGCAATGAATTAAACAAAAAAAAATCAACATTCAATCTCAATCAATCAAATCAATTCTCTCCACACTTTGGTAAACCAAGACAAACAAATACTCAAATGAGGTAGATAGGCAGTTGAAATAAACGTGTAATCCAATTAGGTTAATCATTGATGTAAACACATTTTAATCCCTAGATGGATGATCAATTCGCTCTAATATAGCCAATCCCTTGTCACGACGAATTGGCCGTTGATGATGCTAGAAACTACAAACAGTCACGTTATAAGTTCCTAACTCACTCCTAAAAGCTCGCAAATTATGGACCTATGCACTTCCTCCGCACATGGATTGGATTAAGATAGATATGAAGACATGCTATTCACGACACGCCTATCCGCGTATTGGATGCAATGATTGTGCCAATTATCACCTAGATTGGCTCTTACCTACATCTAGATTAATATGAACAAGCTCTTGCATGCTTCAATCACAAAGAGGGAGGTAAACAAACAATTATCAAACCTAATCTTCATACATCCTTGTTCAAATCAACATCCAAATTGAATTAGAACAACATACCTCTCAATTGTAACAATACAAAGTTGAAATGAAATAAATCCATTATAATTGATAAGTAGAAAATGAAATCTTCCCCAATTGGATTTGCTTGGTCTTGATCTACCCCCTTGGATCTTCAATTCTTCTCCAATGATGATGGATTAGATCTTTGATACCATTGGGTGAGGTTTTGGAAGGGATGGAAATGAAATCGTAGAGAGGATTTAGGAGGATTTGGTGTAGATTTTGCCAAAAGTATTAAAAGTCTCTTCCAATTTCGAGTTTCCCCCTTTTCATAATAAGTTGGCAGAGCCTCGGATCGCTCGGGCCAAAATCGGCTCGCCCGGGATGACTTGAAACAAAGAAAACTGCCAAAAATTCCCAATTAGGATCGCTCGGGATGGATTTGGCTCGACTGGGATTTGCCTCTGTTCTGCCTGGATCGGTCGAGCTCAGCCTCTGTCCTGCTAGGATCGGTCGAGCCAATCTGGCCCGGCCGAGCTGAACCTCTGTCTGGCTCAGGATGGGTCGAGCCAAATCTAGCCCGGTCGAGCCATTCTGGATCCTCACAACTTTTTCCTCCAAAACTTAGCCGGAAATGCCGATTTATGCTCAAAACCTAACCTACACCATCCGAAACACACAAAACACAAAAACACGACAAAAACAACAAAAACAAGCAAAATGCATATGATATGGAAGTAAAATGGCCACAAACATGCACGCTCACACATCGATATAGGTCATTTTACGCACATATCCGTGCGCCTGCCTGTGTATTGCGGGGTAGAGAATTTGGAGCTGACCTTTCAGGTGTTGACGCTCCGTCAGCCTACAATGCCATCCCCGGGCGACCCTGGCTGCATGAACTCCAAGCCATCCCTTCCACTTACCACCAAATTGTGAAGTTCCCCACGAGGTGGGGAATACACACCATTCACGGGGAGCAAACAACCTCTCGCGAGTGCTATTACTCCAGTCTCAAGGCAGTAAATACCATCGATGAAACATTCAGGAAAGCGCCGCCTGAGGAACTGGAAGAAGTATCACTCGATGAGCGTGATCCGACAAGAACCACCTTCGTCGATGTTGAACTCGCTCCGGAAGTGCGGGCGAAACTCATGTAGTTCCTACGATCCAAATTGCACATTTTCGCCTGGTCACACAAGGACATGACCAGGATAGACCCAGAGGTAATGACTCATCGACTACAAGTCGACCCCCTAAAAAAACAATCCAACAGAGGCATCGAAGATTTGCCCCCGAAAAGAACCAAGCCATAAACAAGGAAATTGACAAACTTCTGAGCATCGGGTCAGTACGAGAAGTTAAATACCCTACGTGGCTGGCCAACGTGGTGGTAGTGAAGAAGAAAAACGGTAAAAATCGGGTGTGCATCGACTTCACTGATCTCAACTTAGCCTGCCCAAAGGATCCGTACCCTTTGCCCCACATCGACAACATCATAAATGCAACCACTGGCCACGAGCTATTGAGCTTTATGGATGCGTTCTTCGGCTATAACCAGATCCAGATGCACTCAGAGGACCAGGAGAAAACGGCCTTTATGACCAACAAAGGGATTAATTGCTATAAGGTGATGCCCTTCGGCCTAAAAAACACCGGGTCTACGTACCAGAGGCTAGTTAACAAGATGTTCGAGCACCTCATCAGGAAAACCATGGAGGTGTACATCGATGACATGCTGGTAAAATCCCTTAAAGCTGGGGATCATGTCGAGCACCTTTGTGAAGCTTTCTAGACCCTCGAGAAGTTCAACATGAAATTAAACCCAACCAAATGCGCATTCGGAGTATCCTCTAGCAAATTCCTCGGATACTTGGTCACAAAGAGAGGAATTGAAGCAAATCCGACCCAGATCAAGGCAATACATCACCTCTTACATCCCAGGAACCCGAAAGAGGTTCAGAAGCTTACTGGCTGACTTGTGGCCTTGAGCAAATTCGTGGCAAAGAACTCCGAGAAAACCCAATCGTTCTTCCAGACCCTGAAGAAAGGAAAGAAATTCGAATGGACTGATGATTGTGCCAAGACCCTGGAGGAACTGAAGCATTATTTGACCAGTCCCCAGGTCTTATCTGAACCAGAGATCGGGGAAACACTTTTGCTCTACCTTTCGATCTCCGAGAAGGCAGTAGGATCGGTCCTTGTACGGGAGGACGGAACCAAGCAGCATCTCGTCCAGTATACCAGCAAAGCCCTGCTCGAGCCCAAAACCAGGTATACCGCCCTAGAAAAGTTGGCACTCTCGTTGGTCAATTCGGCTCGAAAGCTCAAGCCTTACTTCGAATCACACCCCATCAAGGTTTTGACCGCTTACCCAGTCTGTATGGTGTTCTCGAAACCCAGCCTGTCCGACAGACTACTCAATTGGGCCGTGGAGCTAGGGGGTATGGCATCGAGTACGAACTAAGGACGGCGATTAAATCCCAGGTGCTCGCAGACTTTGTGGCGGAGTTCACTAACGATCTCCAAACTCAGGCGAAAATGGTGGTGGCCCATCTAGAACACGAATCCCAGTCTGAGGAACCTTGGGTCCTATACGTAGATGGGGCAAGCAATGTCCACGGCAACGGAGCGGAGCTGCTTTTGACCAGCCCTTGGAGCGAAAACTTTCAAAGAGCCATACGATTACATTACGATACAACTAACAATAAAGCCGAATACGAGGCCCTACTCAGAGGAACCCTCCTAGCCAAAGAACTAGGGGCTAAAAAATTGGAAGTCCTTAGTGATTCTCAATTAGTGGTCAACCAAACCAACGGGGAATATCAAGTCAAAGAACCCTGGCTACTATGCTACCACGAAGAAGTCAAGCTACTTAAGGAATCCTTCGAAATTTACAATGTCAAATACATGGCGCGAGAGGAGAACCGTGTGGCCGATGCCTTGGCCGGCCTAACTACCGCACTTACAACTTCCACAAAAAGACCAATCCTGGTCACCTAGGTCGAACAACCAATTGCCACCAACAAAGCAGAAGTAGCGCCCGTAAATGCAAACCCCAAACCATCATGGATGACCCCCATAATGATGTTTATCCAGAACGTGACCAAACCAACCGACGGAAACAAGGCTATACGGCTGGAGCGACAAGCCGCCCGTTACACAATACTGAACAACACCCTATATCAAAAATCCCTTGAGGGACCTTTGCTAAGGTGCATCAAAGAGCCTGAAGTAACGCAGACCCTACACAAGATACACGAGGGCGACTGTAGCAACCACTCTGGAGGACGATCCCTGGCGCACGAGATAATATCGTTTGGGTTCTACTGGCCTACCTTACGTCATGATGCCAGGGAATTCGCCAAGAGATGCGATCGATGTCAAAGATTTGAAACCACCTCCCATATTAGCGCCGAGCCTCTGCATGCGACCATCACCCCTTGGCCCTTCATGTTGTGGGGGGATGGATATCGTGGGCAAGTTACTCTGAGGGACGGCCTAGAAGGAATACATCCTCATAGCCACCGATTACTTCACCAAATGGGTGGAAGCCAAGACATTGAGAAACACTAGGGAAGTAGAGGTCATAAAGTTCTTATGGACACATATTTTGTGCCAATTTGGAGTCCCGAAGGAGATACGAATGGATAACGGAGCCTAATTTACGAGCAGCAAAGTCAAAGCCTTTTGCGACAAGTTCAAGATCAAGCTCGTCTTCTCCACCCCGAGGTATCCCAAAGCTAACGAGTTGGTTGAATCAACAAATAAGACACTCCTCAACACATTGAAGAAGAAGTTAGTGATGGGTTTTGTATACAAAAAATATTTATTACAATGACTATACAAAGGTTTTTTTCTCCTATCTGTCAAACAAACTTACATGTATGTAACAATGGTATCCTCTTATCTCACCGATAGGGACGATCATACGGCGTGTAATAGATCGCGAAAGACAGTACGATCACTTGACCTAGTGAGACATAAACCTGATCACAGCCGAGACAGCGTATGAGGATACATATGTCCGGATGGCTGCGGCATTGTCAGAATAAGTAGTCTGCCTTGGTTACTTGACATGCTGGTACGCAAGGGTGGCGTATTGATGGATCGCAGTGAGATGTATTTGACTGTCTGACATCAGCGAATACAAGATCTTGTTTTTGATTGAGTCCAAACCCTAACGAAGGTTCAGGGGTTTGCACGGATTGACTGTTTCTTTGACTTGCTATGTTGCAGAGCCGAAGTAACGTGCTCGTATATCTGCATCTTGGGTAACATCAGTTTGTGTAGTACTGCCTGAGACTGGGTTTAGGTAACCTTATCCGAGTAATAGGATGGGGACATTCTCTGAGGAGCTCGATGTCATTCATCGTGCCAAAGTCCTGCAGGCTAATTAAGTTCAGGCACGAGTGATAAGGATTGAGTGGTACTACTCAGGAATAATAAGATATTAATTAATTGTAGATAGAGCTTGTCAGAAGCTCCGATTAATTAATGAATGTCCGGTAACCTTAAATATGGGGATTCTCAATTAATGCAACCCGTTCTCATAACGTGTAATAAAAGGGTAGGTCAGTATTAATTATGTGGTGAAAAAGAATTAATATTAATTAATTAATTGCGTCCTGAGTTGTGGACATGGGAATTAATTAATTTATAGGCCCACTTTATTATTTGCATTAGGTCCCAGGTCTGGCCCAAGTAATATATGCTGAATGGAGCCCAATAGCCCATTAGGGATAAAACCCTAGGTCTATAAATAGACCCCTCTCTCTCTGAAACCCTATCCACCTTGATCATAATTCAAATAAGTCAAAACCCTAGGGAGAGAGAGAGTTGGGCGGTGCATGTTGTAGAGGGAGGAGAAAGGATTTTTCGACTCTGGCCTACAACTACAGATCTGTGGAATCCTCACCAGTAGCAGATCTGAACAACATTGGGACACAGCCCTGGAGATTTAATCTGGAGAACAAATTACCTTACTTTCCCTTTGTGTTTAATTAAATATTGAAGTTAGAATCTATGTAATTTCTGCTTCCGCAGATTTAATTAATATCGCGTGGTTGATTTAAGTTTTGGAATTCAAACGCGAAAGATCGATACAAAATCTACGGAGTTCGGGTAAACTCTATTATCCATGCATTAAATTCATGGGAGCATGTTAGGGTTTGTGAATTGTTATTGTAAATAATAAACCATAAATTGATCCGGCTAATTTGGATTTTGTGATTCGGTTCACGGATATACCCTTCAATTGGTATCAAAGCTAGGTTTCTGATTTATGGATTTGTTGTTCATAATAAATTCATTGATGCATGTATGAATTTTCTTTTGTCGTGGATGGTTATTGTTCCTCGTGGCAACCCGTTTGATTCAGCCCGCGGTGGTTTATCCGTGTAGGGTTGAATCTGCTTTGTAAAATCACGAGAAAATTCGTGATTAGTTTAGATTTGATTAAAAATTGTAATAGAATAGATTTTGTATTTTTATTCAAATCTGTAAATTAGATGGGTCAAGACGAAGAATGAAGACGCAGCCGATGGAGGGTGACGCACGGCGGCGGCAAGAGGCCGCACGCATGCGGCCGCAGGCGCACGGCCGCTGCGGGCTACGGCGGCGCGGGCGACGACGGGCAGTGGTGCGCGTCACGGGCGACCGGCGATGGGCAGCTGTTGCTGTCCCATTGCGGTGGTTCGTGATTTGGTGGCTGGTGCAATCCTGTGTAAACCCTAGGTTTGCATTAGGGTTTGGGGCCAATCATCAAATCACAAAACCCTAAGTCCCAAAAGGATTTGGTGGATTTAGATTTGGAGGCCCTGGATGATTTGGAAAGATTTGAAAAGATTTGGACTTATCCAAATAAATTCAAAATTCAAATTGTAATAGATAGGATTTTATTTTCCTGTTTTGTGGGGCCACGAGGAATTTTTATTTGCCTTAATTGTCCTCGTATGCTATGTGATTTATTATGTGCGCAATTAAGCATGTGTAGATAATAGGAAAAGCATGATTTACTGCTTTTATTATTTACAGTTTTTTCCAAGCATGCTTATGTGATTAATTTCTTGTTGGATTATATTATGGGAGTTTTTGGGCTTGTTTAATTACATGCAAAAATTTGGAAAATATAATGACAAAGAAATTATATGGGCGCATATAAGACACATTTTTAAAAGAAAAATACTAAGCAGATTTTTTAATTAAAATCAATAGACCTCCCCAAAGCAGTCCTAGGCTGTAAGTGTATCTCTCGCTCTAGTAAACGTCTACGAGTGTAGCTTGCTAGTTCTTGGAGGTGCATGGGTATAGTTGTTGGGATTTCTAGACAAATAATTTAAATCATGTGAATAGTGGGAGGGTTTTGCGTAAACGTCTACGAGTGTAGCTTGCGTAGATCTCTTTCATAAGTATTCTAGGATTGATTTAAATTATAGATAACAAAAGCTTTAAGAGTTGTGCGGTATGGTTACGTGCCATGCTAAACTGTCTCTTTTGGCTAGAGTTAAATTTGTGGTTAATCGCTTAGAAGCATCTTAGGATATAATGCAGTTGCTGCTTCCCTGTCCTTGAGAGATGGATTGGTCTTAGGATTTCACTAATTATTAATTTCTAGTGTCAAAAGATTCCTCACATGGTAGTGAAATTCAAGAATTGAGGCTTAAAACCCGCAGTTCTGGTTGAGGGTGACATCGTAAACGTCTACGAGTGTAGCTTGCGGTGGGAACTCTTGGGCAATTAGTGGAAAACATGTGTATTTGATTTATGAAAAGGTTTTCAATGCATTTATTTTCGAAGTTCTGCATGTATGTTCTTATTTAAGATTCTTTATTGTTTCAGATATGTCTATGTCTAATGTCATCAATATTCTCGCACAAAATTCTTTAAATGGTCCAAACTTCCTGGAATGGAAATGCAATCTTGAATACATCCTGGTAGCAGAAGAACATATGTTCGTTCTGCAAGTACTTCATCCCATAGTGCCCACTGCTGAGTCCTCTCAAGAGGAAGTAAACTATTATAACAAGTGGGAGAAATCAAACAATGTAGTCAAGTGCTACATGATGACCACTATGTCAAAAGTCTTACAGCAGCAGCATCAGCACCATAGGGACGCCTATGACATTATGGCCAGTTTGACGGCGACCTATGGGGAAACTGATAGAGCTGTCAGATTCAATCTCATGAGGGATATCGTGAGTAGAAAAATGACTGATGGCAGCTCAGTGAGAGAGCACGTAGTTTCCATGATTTACCTCATAGATGAGCTAACTGTGCATGGTGGAGGTATCGACGCTGAGGCCAAGGTCAATATCATACTGAACTCTCTACCCAAGTCCTTTGAGAGTTTTAGGCTGCATGTTGTCATGAACAAGAAAGAGTATACTCCTAACGAGTTTCTTAATGACTTGATGGCAGCGGAATCAGTGAATAACCCTCAGAAGGTTGCCTTAGCCAATTCTGGTAATCTCTCTGCTGTACCGAAAGGTATGAAGCGGAAAAAGGGTATTAAGAAGGGGGCTAAGAAGATACCTATGAAGGATGGTGGGGCTGTGAAAAAGCCTAAAGTGGCGACTGACAGGGACATGTGCTTCAGGTGTGGTAAGAAAGGACATTGGAGGAAAGATTGTCAGGCCAACAAAGCTAGACAAGGTATGCCATTTGCATGTATGACTGTAAGCATGATTAGAGTCTGTTATTGCTCTTCCTAGAGCTGTAAGCACTGACTTGTTGATCATGTTGTTGTACTTTGCAGGGGACCGTGCCGACAAGGCTGGTGAATAATGGCAAGAAGATACCAAGCTGGATGAAGGCAACGTTTTATGATGGAGCTTCATGGAGTTTTATTTTCTTTATGTTTTGATGAATTAAGTACATTTTGAGAATTTCTTTTGTGGGCCGTGTTTTCGGCAGGACAAATGTTTTTCCAACTTCGCAATGGATATTTTGTTATTTATGATTTCTATCATTGGTAATAACGATGCTGTCCATTTTGGGATGTTGATTTATTCTCTTTATACTGCTTTATCAGAAATGTCCTTTTATATTGCATGTAATTCATCCGTAATTGATAATCCTAAAAAGAGAAAACATACTTCTTCTGATGAGGATCTTACATATCTCTGGCACTTGAGACTCGGTCACATCAGCTTGAAGCGGATTCAGCGACTTGCAGATGATGGTACATTGGACTTAGTCCGGGCTTTACCTTATCAAGTCTGCGAATCCTGTATCGAGGGCAAGATGTCAACTGAGCCTTTTAAGGCTAGTCAGTCTCGAGCAGAGGAAGTGTTGGAATTGATCCATTCTGACTTATGTGGACCCATGTCCACACTGGCTCGTGGAGGGTACGAGTACTTCGTCACTTTCATTGACGATTACTCAAGGTAAGAATACATTTACCTGCTTCGCTATAAGTCTGAGTGCTTTGAGAAATTCAAAGAGTTCAAGGCTGAAGTAGAAAAGAAGGTTGGGAAAACTATCAAGTCACTGCGATCTGACCGCAGTAGCGAATACCTTGGTAACGAGTTCTTGTAGTATTTGTCAGACAATGAAATTACATCCCAGTGGACTACACCGGGTACTCCCCAGCAAAACGGTGTAGCTGAAAGAAGGAATAAGACTCTTCTAGAGATGGTAAGATCAATGATGAGTTATGCAAACTTACTAATTTCATTTTGGGGCTACACATCGGAAACAACCGCTTACGTGTTAATTGTGGTGCCTTCTAAATCAGTTCCTAAGACGCCTTCTGAGCTCTTCCTTGGTTGCAAATTGTGTTTGTGCAAGTTTAGAGTATGGGGCTGTCCGACACACGTACTGTCGAAGGAACCTGATAAGTTAGAAAGCATGTCAAAGGTAATGCTGTTTATAGGGTATCCCAGGCAAACAAAAGGTGGTTACTTTTACTGTCCTGAGAGTTAGAGAGTCGTTAGCACCAACGCTAGATTCTTGGAAGACGAGTATGTAAGCAACCACATGTCAAGGAGTGATATCGTTCTTCAAGAAATTGAAAACGAGAATGCAATTCCAAGGGAAGGGGAACGTGCAAACGTGGGTGCACTTGTGAGAGGTTCAGCACTATAGACACGTTCTTTAGTGCAAGGTGCAGAACCACAAGTTACTACACCTACTGCTGACGCGGCACCGATGCCTCGTCGTAGTGGGAGAGTTATTTTCCAGCCAGAAAGGTACATGTTTGTGGGCGAGTCTTCGGACTTGAGCCCGGAAGACGGACATGAGGACTCAGACCCACTGACTTACGAAGAGGCAGTGCAAGACAAAGATGTTGATAAATGGTGTGTCGCCATGGATTCTGAAATTGAATCCATAACTACTATGGATGTGTACCAGAAAACTGAATTGCCGGATGACTTTAGGGCCATAGGGTGCAAATGGGTATACAAGAGAAAGAAAGGGGCGGATGGAGAAATCACGGCTTTTAAAGCCAGGCTGGTGGCAAAGGGTTAGAGTCAGAAAGAGGGCATTGACTATGACGAAACCTTTTCACCCGTAGCCATGCTCAAGTCCATCCGGATACTCCTTGCCGTAGCTGCGGTCTCACAGGGCAAGCAAACACGTAGAGAGAAAGTACCATATCACACAAGAGATTGTATAGAGGGGCGATGAGCTGATGAAGAAGATTGACACTGCACACAACCTTGCTGATCCATTCACAAAGAGCTTGCCGCAGAAAGTTTATGAAAGACATATTCGTGAGCTGGGTCTGAGGTGGATGCCGACCACTGACAGTGGTTAACGAGATAGCAGGCTAGAAAGACACACAGTAGACTCTGTAATAGCTTAGTTATGCTTTGAGTATAAGTGGGAGATTGATGGGTTTTGTATACAGAAAGCATTTATTACAATGAGTATACAACAGTTTATTTCTCCTATCTGTCAAACAAACTTACATGTATGTAACAATGGTATCCTTTGTCTCACCGATAGGGACGATCATACGGCGTGTAGTAGATCGCGGAAGACAATATGATCACTTGACCTAGTAAGACATAAACCTGATCACAGCCGAGACAGCGTATGAGGATACGTCTGTCCGGATAGCTGCGACATTGTCGGAATAAGGAGTCTGTCTTGGTTACTTGACATGCTAGTACGCAAGGGTGGCGTATTGATGGACCGCAATGAGATGTATTTAACTGTCTGACATCAGCGAATACAAGATCTCGTTCTTGATTGAGTCCAAACCCTAAAGAAGGTTCAGGGGTTTGCACGGATTGACTGTTGCTTTGACTTGCCATGGTCGAGAGCTTAAGTAACGTGCTCGTATATCCGCATCTTGGGTAACAACAATTCGTGTAGTACTGCCTGAGACTGGGTTTAGGTAACCATATCCGAGTAATAGGATGGGGACATTCGCTAAGGGTCAATGACATTCATCGTGCCAAAGTTCTACAGGCTGATTAAGTTCAGGCATGAGTTATAAGGATTGAGTAGTACTACTCAGGAATAATAAGATATTAATTAATTGTAGATAGAGCTTGTCAGAAGCTCCGAATAATTAATTAATGTCTGGTAACCTTAAATATGGGGATTCTCAATTAATGCAGCTCGTTCTCATAACGTGGTAATAAAGGGGTAGGTCAGTATTAATTATGTGGTGAAAAAGAATTAATATTAATTAATTAATTGTGTCCTGGGTTGTGGACATGGGAATTATTTAATTTATAGGCCCACTTTTTTATTTGCATTAGGTCCCAGGTCTGGCCCAGGTAATATATGTTGAATGGAGCCCAGTAGCCCATTAAGGATAAAACTCTAGGTCTATAAATAGACCTCTCTCTATCTGAAACCCTAGCCACCTTGATCATAATTCAAATCAGTCAAAACCCTAGGGAGAGAAAGAGTTGGGCGGCGCATATTGTAGAGGGAGTAGAAATGATTTTTCGACTCTGGCCTACAACTACAGATCTGTAGAATCCTCACCAGTAGCAGATCTGAGCAGCATTGGAACACAACCCTGAAGATCTTATATGGAGAACATATTATCTTTCTTTCCCTTTTGTTTAATTAAATCTTGAAGTTAGAATCTATCTAATTTCTGTTTCCGCATATTTAATTAATATCGCGTGGTTGATTCAAGTTTTGGAATTCAAACACGAAAGATCGGTACAGAATCTACGGAGTTCAGGTAAACTCTATTATCCATGCATTAAATTCATAGGAGCATGCTAGGGTTTGTGAATTGTTATTGTGAACAATAAACCATAAATCGATCCGGCTTATTTGGATTTTGTGATTCGGTTTACGGATTAATCCCTTCAGTTAGAGGATCACAAGTCCCGCTGGGTGGAGGAGCTACCCGGGGTCCTATGGTCCTATCGGACGACCCCACGAACAGCGACCGGGGCTACCCCGTTCTCCCTTGCCTACGAAGAAGAAGCTGTAATCCCCGTAGAAATGCAGTTAAGGAGTACGAGAGTCAAGTTCTGTTAGCTGGAGAGCAACAACCACGGTCTTATGCTAGGCCGAGAATTGGTCGACGAAGTGAGAGACGAAGCCTACGCCCGGATGGCCCAAAGGCGGCAGCAGGTAGAAAAATTCTTCAACAAGAGACTAAGGCTAAGGACTTTTCTAGAAGGCGACCTGATGCTAAGAAAGGTATTCCAGAACACCAAGGAAGACAATGCAGGAAAACTTTCTCCCCAATGGGAAGGACCATACGTGGTTGTTGGAATATCTGGACGAGGGGCTTACAGCCTCGCTGACCTGGATGAGAGGCCCGTGTGCAACAGCTGGAATATCAAGCATCTAAAGCGATATTATCATTAGTATCATCCTTGGGTCCTTCACAAGGGACCCAACAAATACGCTTTTCACCTTATTTTACTTACGTGCCGTTCTACAGTCACTCATTTTACTTTATTTCATCTGTGCATTATTTTATATTCAGTCGTTTGATTCTCAATATCGAATACTAACTTGAGTGTCGGAGGGGCAATGTCGCGCGCATCGCCCACACTCACGGCTCTCCCCTGCTTTGTCTATAACAAATCTATAACAGGAAAGACGAATAATGCACACATCATGACATACGCCAAAGCGGCAGCAAACATTCATCAAAGGACCACCATTCAATACCTACCAGAGAATGGGTGGCCACGATCCATACACCAAACAAGTTGTTCAAAAACAAAAAACAAGTTCAGAAAACATCAAGTTCAGAAATTCTAAAAAGTTCAACATAAATTAGGAGTTTTTTCAGAAGAAGTTAGGCGGCGGCAGACTTGGGGGGATCGTCGGAGTTAGGCTGCGGACAAAGTTGTTCCCCACCTTGTTGTTCGCCAGCATTGGCGGTCGGGTGGGGAACCTCCTCGGTAGATGCTGGGTTGCAGCCTTCCTGGTCATCCCTCTTCGGCTCAGGGGATGGCTCATTGAGTTCAGCACCTCCTTCCGGCTCATCCAGGAAGCCCAGGTTCAGGTCGGGGAACTTGAGGGCGATGCGGCCGCGGACCTCATCCATCACCTGCCCCACCATCATCTACGAAAACAACATGAATCAGTATGACACGAGGAGATAGATAAGAAGATAAACAACATATTACCTCATAAGTCTTGCTGAAGTATTTGGACATGACGATGGCGGAGTAATCCAGTCCCTCTCCCCGCTTCCGCCGAATGATCTCATCATCAAGATCTCCCAGCTCCTGCCTGAAGTTGATGTCCTGGGTCTGGAGCTCTTCACGCGCCGATCCCAACTGAGCCGTTAAGGTGCAGATCTCCCCACAGAGAGAGTCGATTTCCGCAGCGGCACGAGCAAACTCCTTCTTCACTTTGGACGACCCCTTCTTCACCTTTTCCAGCTCCAGCTGGCATCGGCGCAGCTCCTCTTGAGCGCCGGCCAGCTCTTCCTCCAACCCTTGGACCTTCTCCACAAGCTCACGAACACGAGGGCCTTCTGTTTTGGCTCTGGCGAGTTCCTTCACCTGATCTTCCACATGGATGGCCACCTCCTTGTGAAACTCCAACAAGTCCATCACACCCTGCATCAATGCATTACCCGCGATAAGAGGAAGTTCACATCATAAAAGTATGAAATCAAAAGGATCCACTCTCACCTACAGGACCCTCTGGTCCATGCTCGCCACCCTTTGGAAAGCCTGACCAAGCGATATATCTGGAGGGGCCGCCAAGCCAGTCAGCAGCTGCTTAGCCCGAGAGAGAAAAGCCTCCACATTTACGACACGACCTTGGAGGAGGAGAGGAGGAGGAGGCTGGACCCTCAACCTGTCAGCATCCCTATCACGGGAGTCCTCGTGCATGCTCTCCTTAGGCCTTCTCCTCCTCTCCATGCGTTGATCATGGTCGTCCTCCACGGGGATCGCCACCCGATCGTCCCTCCTATTGCTGACCCTGTGGGACTCCTCTTGGCCGCGGGCAAAAGACTGCCTCTCCTCGTGCTCAACTGTCATCTGTTTGGGAGGGGGAGAACTCCCCAAAGAAGGCTGCTTCCTTTCCGACTGGCCCGCCTCCGCCTTCACTCTTTCTTTCACCTTCAACGCCTCTGCAAGGGCCGCCCTAGTTGATTTGGATCCTCTCATCTTCGCAGGTAAATCCTTGATCCTTCCATCTGGATATCGAATACTGCCTGCGAAAATACACCTCCCAGCTCTCACCTCCTTCCACGAAGTCACGTCCGCAGCATACGCCTTGTTCACCCTCCGCAGCTCCACCTTAGTAAGTTTGATCTGCTTCAAACCTGCACGAACAACCATCACATGTCAGAATCCAGTACAACTCCAAGCAACATAAGAGATAGCCTAGGAAACGAAAACTAACTCATAGTGTCTTCCTCGATCGGAGTAAACTCCAGATTCCTCGCATCCATCTCCAAATAGAACCACCGACTCCACCATCTCGAGGAATTGTCAGGTGCGCCTGTGACCAGTGGGGGCCTCTCTCCAGACCATCGTGTAGCGTAATAGTACCCCAGTCGGTAAGGGTTGAGACGGTAAAGGTAATGCCATTCACGAATGGAAGACAGGCCAAGTCCCAGATCCATAAAGATCAAGAACGTTCCCACTAAGTGGCACCAGGTCATCGACAATAGATTGAAAGGATACAGGCCGTAGGAGTCCAACACGTTGCTAAAGAAGGGATGAAGCGGAAGGTCAACTCCTTTTTCTAAGATGGGCAAGTAGAACGCTACGAAACCCCTTGGCGGGGCAAAACACCTATCGTCCACCAATGGAACCCTATACCCAGGCGGAACCCTAGCGGAAAGCTCTAGAGCTTCCACCACCTGACCTACCAAAACTGAGGAAACTGCGTCCCTGACCTGATCCATCTTCGGCTTCGCCTGCCTACGAGTCCTGGACTGGTGGCTCTCCACCGGAGGAAGAAGACACCTCTACGACAGGCTTCTTAGAACGAGAGCCCTCACCGATGTCCTGATATACTTCAGGAAGACTCCTACCCAAGGATAGGGAACCCACCTCCTTCGAGGATGACGCATCAGCGGACGGAGATTCATACCCATGAGCGGGAGAACTACTCCCCTTGTTTTACGAGTCGGACGGCGATGACATAGAAGGAAAATAAACTAGAAATCCCTAAAATCCTACACGCTAACCCTACTACCGCCACAAATGCGAGAGCAAGTACCAACAAGAAATAACTTAAGACGATCACACGGGATTAGGGTCAACTAACCTTAGGCAAAGAATTTGAGCACAAGAGAAAGGTTGCAATCGCCGGAAGACACACCTGGGGGAAGAAATCGGAGGCTTGAATGAATTATGTGAAAGGGGGGTGATGTGACATACCTTTTGCAGGCGACGGTTCGCCTCCCCAAACAATTTGCAAAACCGCCCCCAACTTCCGCATAATAACGGTTATACCCCCCACTACGCAACAAAATAGGTAACCGTTCTCGCGCATGATTTTCAAAAAGCATAATCGGGATCCAGCCCGCACGACCCGACAATGCACGGATCCCTGATAAATTCCAAATCTCGTGAAGGGACCTTACCTCCAGAAGGACCCTAGGATCCAACAATCTGCCAAGAATCAATAAGAACCTTTGCAAGAGTTCCCCACGGGGATGCATAGAGTTCTGCGCATGAGAGCTTGGCTCCCATAAAGCGGGATGTCCTACGGGATATCCCCCACCTATCTCGTGGTTTCGGACCCACGAATTGAGCCCGCAAGGTAGCCCCACGGGGCTACTTGCACCTCCGTGTAAAATCCACCAAGCTGGATCTTACAATCATCGAGTTCACCTCCGGGTAACTGACCCTCCAAGGGGATGGGAACCTCACAAGGTCCCCTCCTGGGCTCCCGATGCCTCCTCACGAGGAGCTCGGAACTTTCGTGCTCTGAGCACTTGGATAAAATGGGTAGGACCCAACTAATTCGACCTTGGGGTCTCCCTAGCACACTCAACCCTAAGCCTGAAGGGGCTATTATTGGGCCAAAAAATGATTGGGCTAGAAAAGCCAAGCTCAGGCCCATTAAGGATGGTGACGGCCCACAAAGACACATTCGAATGGGCTCAACAGCCTCTGGGTGATGACTTAAACTAGGCCCAGGACCCAGCATACAGAAGACAAGCTCCAGCTCCCAGTCAAGACCACGATCTACTTCTGCTCGGGGACTGCCATCTCAAAGACCCAAGCGAATTAGTTCCTATCTTTGTGTACGATCTTCACATGAGACGTCAAGACTAAAGTCTCGAAACCCACTGAATCCAGAAGGAAGTTGTTATGACCCGCGAATGAGTAGGCCCATTTTCGGAGTCCATCAAAGAAAAAGGCCCAGATCCACAGAAGATTTGAGTCTCCAAGAGGCGTAGTTCGAACTAAAAATTCCTTCGGCCGAGCTGATATTACCAAGGTTGGGAAATGTTCGAGCTGGTGTTACCGAGCTCAAACTAACAAGTCAGCAAGGTGTCGGCTAGGCAGCTCAACCCAATAGGCACGATTGTTTGAGCCAGCTATTCGATCGAAGTGGCGCGACACTTGGTGACAAGATATATGCTCAATTGGATTTCTATAAATAGGAACCACATTTATTGTAACAGACACATTGAACTCAAGCAATAAATAAAGCAATAAAAGGAAAAGCATTCATCTTTAATTCGAGTCAATCATATATTTAGAATATTTTGTGTTCTTATATTTTAAATTATCTAGTACTCTTATTTAAAATAGCCTCTTAAATTTCCATCATCAACAATTGGTGCTAGAAGGAGGGCCGAATAAGAAAGAAAGACAAAATGGAACACAACAACAACGACAACAACAACAACACGAATCAGCCATTTGGTCGAGGAGTATTTTGGATTGCAGCAGAGTTGAAGCCGAACTCAAATGCCGCGAGGATGAATTCCAAAATCTGCAGGAGGAAAATCGAAGGGTCACAGTGGAGGCCGAAGCCCTTCGGCGACAGTTGGCTCTAGCCAACAATGAGGGGCAAAGACCACGATCTACTTCTGCCCGGGGACTGCCATCTCAAAGACCCAAGCGAAGTAGTTCCTATCTTCATGTACGATCTTCACAAGAGACGTCAAGACTAAAGTCTGGAAATGCGCTGAATCCAGAAGGAAGTTAATAGACCACGTGCCAAGCAGCCCCCCGAAAGTCGGAATCGCCCCCAGAGTTCTCGCGCGACCAGCGGTCTGATCTCTTCACGAAGCTCAACAAACCCAAGCCAACCGATCCCAGATAAAGCTCAACGATCACCACCAACGGATCACCCCAAAATTCAGAACTGCCGCCAAGGGTAGCTAGGGTTGCAACGATTTTCTTTGGTCTATAAAAAGGGCGCCGGGAGTTCATTTTGAAGCATGTTTTTCCCTATATATAGACACGCCGACATACTTAAGCATATTCTTTAGTTGGGGCAATTTGTAAACTTTCACTCACGGTTTATTTTTTAGGTCTCTTTTTGCATTTTGTTGGTTGTATTCTTGTCGAATTTGTAATAAGTTCCAAGGGTCCCTGTATAGTCACAAATCAAACCTCAACAAGTTTTAATTTTTATTTTTAATTAAAATTGTAGGTTGGGGCTATAAGAATAGAATTGTAATATTACATAATAATTTAATTTATTCTTTTATAAGTGACTATGCTGAGAAAAATGTGGTTATGTTTAGAATTACCCTAATTAATATTTTTTATTGTTAGAGTTTGGGAATTTATTGAATTCTATCATATATTTTTAAAAAATTATATAATTCTATTCTATATTATAATACTAAATTTACAAGAAAATGAAGTCCAATAAAGTGATTTCGAACAGTGTTTCGATCCAGCTCAAACAATCCAAATCTAACCAACAAAGTCTTCAAATATTTACTAAGGGTGGAAGTTGTGTGAATCATCTTGAGTCGTTCCATCTCAAGTCACTCCATTTTTAGCCACACCACTTCGAAGAGCCTCCATCTCGAACGGTTCTACTCTGAAGAACTTCTATCTCGAGGAGCCTTTCATCTTGCACGAGTATATGTCCCCAACTTGATCAAAGGACAACCAATTCGAAGAATGTGTCTTATCTTGAAGAGATGCTATAGTTCAAATGGTACAACTTCTCAAGGAAGTTTCTCAATTGAAGAGAGGAGACTATTCACCAATAGATGTGTTTCTCTACAAAGAGACACCAATCTCCTATAAAAGATGGTCCATTTTACTGAAAGATGAGGAGATTCTATATACATATTACATATATCTATGTATATATTAAAATAAGATTGGACGGTAAAATTGTAAAATTATAATTGTAATAATAGTTTATTAATTGAATTATTCAGTTCATTTATCATGAAGTATTAATTATCATATATAACTTGATTATATTTATTAATAAAATGATTGTAGTATTAAAGTATGAAAATGATAAGAATATACTATAAATTTCATTTTATATTTTTTATTGAATATAAATATATGATTTTATTATCATTGTTTTATAGAAAAATATCCATAATATATATCACAAATCACACAAAAACTAATATTAAAAGAATACAAATCGTATTATTCATAACATTTATATAAATATATATGAATATAAACAATTATTTTGCTTATTTTATCTACCAATTAATCCTATATTATTTTATGTAATGTTAGAGTATTTTGAAATCAAATAAAAGTGAAATTAATTATGATATATTGTTTCAAGGAGAGAAAAAGAGGTTTAGAGAGCAAGTGTTCAAGCACCTACTAAAGAAAACTTTATTCGAATATGATGTAAGGATGTGCTTGATGTATGGTCATTGCATTGAAACGACAAAACATGCTTTATTTTTGGAAAAAATGTGCAAATAGTTTGATTGTTGATTCCCAAATTAGGTTGTTGATTTCTGCTCCGACTTAAAAATAATAAATTAAAGTAACTATGTTTGAAAATTATTATTGTGATATACCCTACACAAGAATATATATGTTTTTTTTATTGCATTGAAAATTTGAAAAGTTTGAATAGTGTGAGAATTTGAGAATATTTATTTTATCATTAAACATATTATTTTGAAAATGTACAGTTAATGAAGTGATAAGGTGCATCAAAAAATAAGTCGAAAGTATAAGAGTTTAAGCATAATATTTATGTTATAATAGTCAAAGGGGAAACATGACTTCTTATTGAGAAACACAATTTATGAAGTTATTTTGACTTGAAGTCTAGAACTAACAAATAAAAAATAGTATATATGATGCTGCTAAGACTCAGTATGAAGTATGTACTATCAATGACCAACAATACAATATAAAAAAAACTAATATTATTGAGAGTACTGTCTAAATATCAAATTTGATATTAATGGAGCACAAGAATCATCAACATAGTGTAATAACCTGATTTGATTGAAGATGTTAAAGAGCCGACGATGGACATTGAGTGTATAAACTTTTATCATATGTGAGAGTAGTAAGTCAAATTGCATGTCAAGCAGTTTGAGATCCAAAATTAATATGTATAAATTATGCACCAAGAGCCCTACATCCTCTTTTCAGACCTTAAGTCTGGAATACACTAGGTTTTGGGATACAAAGGTTCTCACGATCTATCGCAAGTTGATGAATGTCAGCGTCCACCAGTCCACTTGCTCACTCGCCCAGGCCGTTGCTTCCTCCGCCTCGCAGATTCAAAGTGTGTACACACCACGCAACCTCCGTCTTTAAAACTTGGGAACTTTAAGGTTCTTCTCAGAACCGTCGATCCGTTTGGCTAGACGCTCGTGAGAATCACAACTTGGAGAAAAGTTGCGACTGTTGTGTTCTTACTTAGAGAGTAAGAACACCAAAGAGATAACTTGTGCTTAGATAGTAACAACTCTCATGTCCAAGATTGATGGAGATTGCAGTGGAAGATTAATTGGAGAATTAATATCGAGTTTTGATTTAGTATTTTTTAAATTAATTTTGAATTTCTATTTATTTTGTTCTAGATGTTTAGATTTCGCTTTATTACAAAGATATCAAGATATACTTGTTGTATATCTTAATAGATTTTATTTGATTTTTAGATTTATTTTCCTAGATAGATTAAGTTTAGAGATTTGATTTTCTCCCTATTAATAGGACTCTGTTGGTCCGAATTCAGAGTGCAAAACTGTGCAGCAGAAGATAATGTATATGCAGCAGAAGTAAGTAGACAGTTGAACTTGTTTAACTAAAACAACGTATAGTCAGTTTTGCGTGTTTGAAAGAGTTAAGCTTAGTCCTGTCCTGGTTAAGTCAGTTTCACAGTATATACTCTTCAATACTTGGAAGTATTAAAGGTTTCAAAGTCAGTTTGTGAAACAGAATAACAGAGTAGTAAGTAAAGAAAGCTGTAAAGAACACACAAGACTTATAGTGGTTCGGATCTCAATATCCTACATCCACTCTTCAGACCCAAGGTCAGGATAATTAAATAAGTTAATACAAGCCTCCTTACGATCTATACATAGTCCGATGGCACCTACGTCCTTCGGTCAGCTATGGCACTCGCCTAAGAACTCCTTGCAGACTCAGTCTTCAGGTTGAAGTGGGGATGCACCCCACTGCCTCCTTCCCGGTGGTTGGATGTTTACTTGTTCTTCCCAAAACTCAAGTGGTTGGCATACGCCCGTGAGAATCAGAATCCCAGACTAGGAAACTGACTGCTATGAATATATCTCAGAAAGATATATTCACCAAGAAGAGCTTTAGCTTAAAGCTTCAGCCTCGTGCTAGGAGAAGTTAGCAAGGTGGGAAACTTGAGTCGGAGACTCCATTCTCGTGTTAGAAAAACATGGAAAATCAGAGAGTTTGGTAGAGAGATGGCCTGAAAGATTGCCCTTTGTCTTCTTAAGACTATTAGATTTTGAATTCTGTTCAGGTAACCTGTTAAGGTTGGGAGGGCTGGCCTTTATATAGAGAAAGACATATGGCAATTTGAATTTCTATCCGTTAGACTCATAAATCCTGACGTTAGACTCATGGATTATATTGTCCAATCGTAGTCCATGCCTTAGGTCTCCTTTCTGCTATGCTCTGCAACGTTAGTGTACGTTACACTAACTTTATGTCAAACTTATTTTCAGTCCGAGGAATCCCAGTTTGGATAACCTCGTACTGACTTGGGCATGTATGAATGCCTGAGCCTGACTGAGCTTCGATATCTTTCGAAGTGCTATTCTTTAAAGGTAGATGCTCTGATACTAACTATTAAAAGTTAGTACAACTTTGCCCTCATACTGACTTCCCAGGGTCAGTATGGTAAACCCTCATACTGACTAACCATAGTCAGTATGGAAAATGCCCTCATACTGATTTCTCATTATCAGTTTGGAAATCCCTTGAACTGACTTCTCCTTAGTTAGTTTGGGAAAGCCCACATACTGACTTCCCCTTGTCAATATGGTAGGACCTTAAACTGAGTGCTCCAACATAGTTTTTGGTCAAGGCTAGGCGTGATGATAGTCAGTTCTCGAGCATTCTCATTGCTCGGTCTTTAGCCTAAGTTCTATTAGAACTCAATTCGATCCTATACAAGGATTACAGATTAGAACTCTAGAAACTAGAAAAACTGACTAAGATGGCTTACAATCTTTGACCCACCAAAACATCAAAAAGTAAGGGAGGATTTCTCTAAAACGAATCCTTTCAATTTCCCCCTTTTTGGTGTGGTCAAAGCCATCTGGAACCTAAGCCGATGAGGTGAGGATAACTTTAGAGTTTTTATGGTTTTGACAATGTGTCTCATAAACTCAGAAAAGTTCCCCCTCAATTTGGACTTTTTACTTAAGATCTTCTCCTTATAAACTTGGAGAGATATTGCTCGATTGATTTTCTTTGTTAGTTTAGAGCAATTAAATCTTAATAGGGGGAGAGAGTCAGAAGCTTGTTGATTACACTGGATTGTGTAAGTTCAGTGTTTGAAGAATGAAGACCTTTGTTGGACAAAAAGAGATTGTCATCAACAAGTCAATTTACCCTTTAATAATTTTCATTACAAGTACATGGATAAAGTATAAAAAGAAACATATTATAGATATATTACAAGAACTATACTAGGTTGCTTATGGTCTTCAACTGTTCTTCAAACTGGTTGCTGCTGTAGTCCGTGCAATGAGGAAAGCTGACTCGATTCTAAGGTCAGCTTTGCAAGGATTCCCTCATTCCGACTTTCAGCAGCATGTGAGGATGTAGTGTTGTTGAGCACTTTGTGGGAAGGAAAGATCAAAGATACATCTTCCCACCTCCTAGCTTCCTCTTCATTCCCTAGTCTCTTCTTCACGAGATAAGAGACGTAGCAAAGAAGGACTCTTGGTGACCATACCCCATTGTCGGTATATCACATTGGAGCAGTCGTGAGATATATGACATGTAGACAGAAATGACAATGGTTGAAGAGGTCTTCTAATTTCTTCTGATCCTTCTACAGCCTTTAGGTTCACTCACGCTGCATTTTTCTGATGTCTTATGCACCTCCCATACTTCTTTTCCCCTTTTTTGACCGCACCCAAAAAGGGTGGTGAGATGATGTCTGGAGGTTTTGGCTCTATCACCATATTTCCAGATCTAAGGGAATATCTTAGTTGAAGATGAAGTATAAACTTGAAAGGAAGGGTTCGACAATGGAGATTTGAGAAAAATTTTGTTTCTTAGAGGAAACAAAAGAACCCTTTTTATAGCAAAAAGAAAGATCATTTAAATGAGGTAGGAGTACCTTGTGACCTTCCGAATTCATGATCTTCGGTGACGATTGAGATACGTTGACTCGCAATGTGCGTTTCAGATTTGACTGGAGCAACGTGGGTAGGAGCGATATTCCACGTGCCGAAATGTGATTCATCGATGCAAGATACGCATTAATAGCGATTTAACTGCAACAATTTTCTTTGGAATTTGAAATCCTGACTTTTGAAATTCCAGACTGACTGAGAGTCAGTTCCTAAACTGAGAGTTGGAACTTAGTTTAATTCTGCATCCGTCCTTCAGAAATCTTCTAAGTACGAAAACCAATTTGGTTCTCTTCATCAAGTCAATTTGGAGCTTCAATGAAGGTGTGATTCTGCTTCGTTGGATGCCTTGGAGATGTCTTCTACGCGCATCGAGTTTATGAAAACTAAGAGCTTGGACTCAGTTTTATTCAGCATCATCCCTCTTCGACAAGGACTTCATCAATCTCCAGTAGACCAAGTTTGATATAGAGTTCCTTGAATCTTGTCTCTGGGAGAGGTTTGGTGAAGATATCAGCCAATTGATCTTCAGTTTGGATGTACTTAACTGACACATTCTTTTTCTCGACATGATCCCTGATGAAGTGATGCCTTATGTTGATGTGCTTTGTTCTGGAATGATGAACTGGGTTCTTTGTGATGCACATTGCATTGCTATTATCACAATAAATTGGAACGCACCCATTTTTTATATCATAGTCAAGCATTTGTTGCTTGACCCAAAGCACTTGAGCACAATAGCTAGCTGTAGCAACATATTTTGCTTCCGTTGTAGACGTGGCTACTGAGTGCTGCTTCTTGCTGAACCAGTTGACAAGCTTGTGGCCTAGGAACTGACATGTTCCGCTTGTGCTCTTTTTGTCGATTCTGCATCCTCCAAAATTTGAATCTGAATAAGCATTGAGAGTCAGTTCGTCAGATTTTGGGTACCAAATACCTAATGACTCTGTCCCTTTGAGGTATTTGACTATTCTTCTAGCAGCTTCCTTGTGCGACTTCTTTGGATTAGCTTGAAATCTCGCACATACTCCAACTGAGTAGGAGATGTCTGGCATACTTGCAGTTAAGTATAGGAGTGACCCAATAATGCCTCTGTATATCGTTGGGTTAGCTGCCTCGCCTTCTTCATCAAGGTAGATCTGAACGCTCGGGCTCATTGGAATCCTCAAGGGCTTGGTCTTCTCATGACAAAACTTGCTAATCAAGTCCTTGGTATACTTCTTCTGGTTGATGAAGATTCCTCATTCTGACTGAATGACTTGAAGACATAAGAAATATGTCAGTTTGCCCATCATGCTCATCTGGAAGTTGCTTTGCATCAGTTTGGCAAACTTTTCACACACCTTCAAGTTTCTGTATCCAAATATGATGTCGTCGATGTAGATCTGCACCAAGAGGATGTCTGCTCCATCCTTAATTCTGAACAGAGTGGTGTCGATTTTTCCTTTTTGGAAACCATTCTTGAGGAGAAACTGAGACAGCGTCTCATACCAAGCTCTGGGTGCTTGCTTCAACCCATAATCAAAGTCTTCCTCAGTTTGTAAACTTGGTTTCCATCATCAAAGCCAGGTGGTTGTTCCACATATACTTCTTCTTTAAGCTCCCCATTCAGAAAGGCACTCTTCACATCCATCTGAAAGATTGTGAAGTTGTTGTATGCAGCATAGGCGAGAAATAGGCGAATTGCTTCAAGCCTGGCTACTGGAGCAAAAGTTTCATCGAAATCAATTCCTTCACATTGAGCATATCCTTTTTCTACCAGCCTTGCTTTATTCTCACTATGCTCCCATATTCGTCTCTCTTATTCATGAAGACCCATTTGGTGCCGATAACTGACTGATGAGTTGGTCTATCTACTAAGTACCAAACCTTATTTCTCTTGAACTCAACAAGCTCTTCTTGCATTGCATTGATCCAGATAATTAATTTTAGAGCATCTCCAATTTTTGTTGGCTCTGACTCCTGAGATATAAAACAAGTTAGAGCACTTCCCTGTCTCGTGCAGACTGAGTTGGCGATACTATCCAGCACGGCTTCCTCAGGGTGGTTTCTTAACCATTTCGACTTCTGGAGCTGAGTAACTTCAATGGGTTGGTGATGCACAGTAAAAACTAATACAAATTCTCACTGCACACTCAAGGTTTAATTATCAATCCAGGTGCTTCTTCCCTTCGCCCACGGGAGTATCGGGATACTACTGTAAAGTCTAATAGCTAGGCAAACACAATCGTTGAGTGGTTTTCTATCAATCTAAACTTTCAATTAAATCTAAGCTAACGACATATGCAAAACAATGAATGAAACCAACAATCATCATCTTCAATCACAAAATAATCTCTTCAATAATCTCCACAACTTGGTAGAACAAGATAAACAAACACTCAAATGAGATAGAATGGATGTTGATATGAACTTAGATGTGATCCAATTAGGTTGAACACCGATGCAAACACAATTTAATCCCTAGATGGATGATCAATTCGCTCGAATCTAGTCAATTCCCTTTGCACCGGCAAATCGACCGTAGATGAAATTAGAAATCTCAAACCGTTACGTTATTGACCCCTAACTCACTCCTAAAAGCTCGCAAATTATGGACCTATGCACTTCCTCCGCATGTGGATTGGATCGAGATACATATGAAGACATGCTATTCACGACACGCCTATCCACGTATTGGCTGCAATTATTGTGTCAATTATCAACTAGATCGGCTCTTACTTACATCTAGTTGAATGAAAACTAGCTCTAGCATTCTTCAATCACAAAGAGAGAGGTAAACATGCAATAATCAATCCTAATATTCACACATCCTTGTCCAAATCAACATTCAAATGGAATTAGAACAAAATACCTCTCAATTGTAGCAATACAAAGTTAAATTGAAATAGATCCATTACAATTGACAAGTAATAAAGGATTTCTTCCCCAATTGGTCTTGCTTGATCTTGATCTACCCTTCTAGCCTTCAATCATTCACCAAGCTGTGTAGATTTGCTCTAAGATGCCTTGAATTAGGTTTGGAAGAGGATAAAGTATGGAATTGAAGAGAGAAAATATGTAATTTTTGTCTAAAAGTGTCAAAAGTTCTCATAAAATGTGAATTTCCCCTTTTTATAATGAGTTGGCAGAGCTACGGATTGCCCTGTCCAAGATCAGATCTCCCGAGATGGCTCAAAACTGAATAATTGTCAAACAGCACGTTCCGGATCGCCTGGTCTGAATCTGGCTCGACCGAGATATCCCTCCGAACTGCCAGATCGGTCGAGCAACTCTTCTGATCTTCCAGATCGGTCGATCCTGCACAGGATTGGTCGATCCTGCTCTTCAAAATCCTTCCTGCTCCTTTCTTGCTCATCCCAGTCAATCCTCACACCCTTTGCAACTCGGATCGGTTGATTTTCCACCAAAACTCGGCCCAAAATGATGAATTATGCTCCAAACCACACAAAACATGAAAACACAACGAAAATAACCGAAAAACATATGATATGGGAGTAAAATGAACGCAAACATGCATACACAAACATCAAAATATAGGTCATTTTACGCACATATCATGATCCCCCAAACTTGAACCTTTGATTGTGTCCTCAATTAAAACAAAGTAAAGCAATAATTCTACCTTGTACAATACCTCATAGCTCATCTTATCTGACTTAGCATGCCCTAGTCAATCGAGATTATCACCTAACTTTGTGACACGGTTAATGCTAAAGACTCAAACCACTCATCAACATTGGATAAAAGCAATGAAATGCACTCCCTCACATGTATAGGGACATTTTACTCAAGCACTAGTTTTCAAGCTCGATTTCAATAAGCTTGCATCCATTCTCACCACTATACTACAACAAGCTAGCTTCTAGAATCAAGAAGGTCTTTGCTTTGGTTATAACGTGGTTAACTAATAGGTAGGTGGTTTTGGGCCAAAGTGACTAAACACCTCAAATTCCCGAAAACCCCCCAAATCATTCTCTTCAACCACTAACCCCAAGACTTATTCCATCCTCAATTATTTCTTTCTTTTTCTTTTTTTTTTCAATAACCACATCATCCATTTTTCTTGTGGGTGCCTATTTTTTTTCAAGACTTGCACCATCTCCTTTACCAACAATTTTTATAGGTGCCCCATTTTCTAGGATTTGCACCTTTCTTCATTTCTTTCCAACTTTTCACTTATTTCAATCTAGCCTCATTCGTTGGAATTCAACCAACAACCTTATAACACAATTCCCATCCCACTCTCACAACACCGTATTCACCCTCAAACTATCATCCCCCAAACTTTGTCCTAATCATATCAAAGAATATTCTCCAATAAAGCTCAATCACGGGGAACAAAGGTAAAAAAGGCAAATAATGATCAAACAACAACTTATACTCCCGATGTGCAAGGTAGGACTAGGAATCGATGGCCTAATATCATTTTCTAGTTACATAATTTTTAGGTGTTGATGTAGAAATCCCACCTTAATTTGATGTTTTGATGTGTCAAAATTATATACCAAAGTCTTAGAGTTATTACCTCATGTAATCCTTGTATAGGATGATCGAGTTGTAATAGTCTAGGAGAAGAGAATTGTCAAAACTGTGGAACAGTTTTGAAGAAGAAGCCATTCAGACGTTATAACTGTCAACCATAAAGGACGAAGAAAACAGAGCAGAGTAACTGTTAAGAAAAACTGTGCATACAGTTTTTCCTGTCAAGGTTCATATATCAAAGAAAACTGTGGACAAAGTTTTCACAGAGAAACTGTTGATAGGTGCTCACAGTTTCAGACCAGGACAATTTCGCATCAAGGAATGCGTACATAGCAAGATGTCGATCAGTCTCAGAAGAACACTAAAGAAGTCAATGATAAAAGACAAACAAACGCTCAGTTGTGACTTGCGTACAACGTTGTTCAGCGTCTGACACATGAAGTACAAATTGACCTGCAAAAGCAGGACAGTACCGCAGAGAAGGCAGAAGTGCAGGCTACTTTTTCAGAGAAGGATGGACTCTGATTGGACATCCTTAAAATTAGTTCTACCGGCTATTTTCTCTTCTTCAACTATAAATAACAGGAGCAACAGAGAAAAAACAACCTTCGACACATTAATCCTTGCCGTCACTCTGCCGAATTTAAAGCTCAAAGCATTAAATGCTCTCAAGCTAGAAGGCATTAACTCCGTGGTTCATTTATTGAACACGAGGCATAATCGCTTAAAGAATCCTTCGAGATTCTCTGTGTGACCTTGCGTACAAGAGGATTAAGTCTGCTGACTTAATCTACTTTCTTGGTGTTCTTACTTTTCGAGTAAAAACACAGCAGCCTGATCTTCAGAGAGAAGAGAAGGTTATTATGAGCAACTGCCAACCAATGTACGTTCTGGAAAGAAATCAACCATCCAATCTACCGGAGAAGGAAAATGGAGGTTCGTCCTCAGTCCATCTTCGACGACTACCAGTCCACAGAGAAGATGCAGAGCCTTCGACGGACTGAAGAAGGAGTGAAGTACAACTGCCTGGGTGAGTGATCCATTGTGCTGTGGATGGAGGTATCTACAGCAACTGGCTATAGATCGTGAGGATTGTATCTTCATAACTTAGTGAATTTTCGGATCAGATATCCGAAGAGTGGACGTAGGACTTAAGGCTCCGAACCACTATAAATATCCTATCTCGTTTACAGTTTTACTTACTTTACGCATCTTACAGTTTTCAATTATATCTTGAAACCTTCAAAACTTGTCTTGAAGTGTTGAAGTGTATAACTGTTAACTGATTATAATTGTAGAACTGTTAACCTAAACTGCTGGCTAATACAAACAAAAAACTATCACATAAAAACTGTGTTATAAAGAAACTGAACTGTCCACGTTTTAGAGTGTAATTAACTGTCGTAATACTTACGCTGCACATCATACGTACTCTGATATGGGACCAACAAGTGGTATCAGAGCAGGTCGGTCTTTCTAGACTGTCCTATTTTGAGTCGCTTAAGACTGGATCCGTACTTCCTTACACTCTAATTGTTTGTTAAGTTTGATTAGCGAGCAAATTATCCTAACTTAATGATGAGTTATCCAAGCCTTCCGAAGTACAACCCAGAGAAGTTCGAAGTATGGAAGAAGAGGTGTCTCATTCAACTAAAAGCTCAACATCCAGATATGAATAAAGTTCTGAAGAATGGACCTCTAAAGATCCAGATTCCCAAAGTCCACCTCGCAACAGAAGAGAATTCGCACAGGAAATGATCATACAATGCCTCCCAGATTCCCTCTAGGACGCAGCAGTAGAGAACAACACGACCAAGGAACTTTGGGATTGGATCAACGACCTCACAAAACAAACAAAAGCGATGAAACGAAATAAGAAGCAGGTCGTCATGGAGAAATATGAATCCTTCTAGATGCTACTTGGCGAATCAATCAAATCGATGGAAGCAAGGTTTAATGCCATCATCAGTGAAATGAAGAATCTTGGAAGAGAAGAAAAGATGGCTGATATGAATGCCAAAATTCTTTCAAGACTTCCGAAGGAAGACTCACAAGTTTGAAAACCAAAGAGCTCTCCAAAATGACCACCAAAGAGCTGTTCGGTGAACTCCAAGCACATGAATGGGATATTCAGATGGTGAACTGGAACGAAGCTGCCAGAACTCAAAACTTAGTAGCTGATGGCGACGCAACATTCTTCATGAAGAGAGATTTCCAAAGGCGATCAAAAAGGCCAGTTCACTTCGAGAAAAATAACTTATCAATCCTCACCAGCGAAGGACACCTCCAACACAGTTCAGAAGAAGGAAACTAAACTGTCAGTTGCCAAACTGGAGGAACAACTGAGGAACCTGACCATACTTCTCAAGAAGGCAAAAGGAAAAGAAAAGGAAGCAAAGTTCAGTGACAAAGGTTCATAAAGAGAGGGAGTGCAACACTCCAGATTATCTGAAGTATGAATGCCCTCTAGTCTCTCAGGAGAAGAGAGACAGATTGAAGAAGATGTTCAAAAGGAGAGCATCCAAAGCTGTTGCCCAAGCAATGCTCACAAGAACTGAAGTGCCAGATGTACCAGACCAAGATGATGGCTACTACACGTCTGAGGATGAAAAAGATGAGGAAGCATTCCTTGCCTTCATGGCAGCCATTGATGGAGACGCTACCGATGAAGAAGAAAGTGCGACATCATGAACACCGACGTCCCAGCAAAGTTCTCGCTACCTTTGTTCTTACTATACGACGGCACGACTGATCTCGAGGACCATGTGGCCCTCTACAAGCAGAAGATGTTGACAACACCCGTCCCCGCTGATAAGCTCGTATTTTGCCTCACTTATCACATTGTGTTCTTATTGGTTTCTTGCATTTACTTGAGTTTAAGTTAATAATCGAGCATGAGTCCAGTTTATTGGGGTATTATGCTTGCCATGGTGTGTTTTTGCAGGTTTTGTGCCAAATCCAATGGAAACCCATACCGAAAGCAGCAGATGTTCAAAGAAACAGTCACGACTTCTTCCACAGATGTAATCAGAGCAAATAAATCACGTAATTTGAAATATCTTTGAGTTAGATTTCCAATGCAATTGGAATCGGGTCAATCGGAGTTCGGGAGTGAAAGTCATGGCCAAAATCGTGAGACTGCGCAGAAGGATCGCAAGAGGGAAAACGTCTCTGTCTCGACCGATATGAAGTCCACATCGACCGACGCAAGCTCCACGTTGACCGAGATGGGCCCAGAAAAGGAATTTCCGATATTTTTATGGTTAAATAATATTTTTGGCCCTATCCCAATATATACACCTCTACCTCGTTAAATACTTATTTTTGCTCGAGTTTTGAGGGCCTTTACCCTTTACGAGTTCCTTTCATTTTTTATTTTAGTTTTCTCTTGGATTATTGAAGTTTTAGTTATTTTGGAGAATTCCTCTTTATTTTTCTTGTTGAATCTTTACATTTTAATGCAATCTTTAATTTTCCTTGCAATGTCTATTTTTAATATGTTAGGCTAGAACCCTAAACAGGTTCTAGGGCTTCTCCATCTGTGATGCACGTTTAGATTCAATTGTTCAAACCCTTAAAATTGGTTTAAATCCTATGTTTTATTTCAAATCTATTCTCATCGAATGATCGAGAGATGAAGATTGAGGTAGGTTTCAGTTATTAATCGAAGGACTGAGAGGTGAAGGTTAGTAATAGAAAGTTAGGATTTAATACTTTTGATTATCTGTCTGACCAAGAAGATTTCATTTGTAGGATAAATCTAATCTTTATTGAAATTAATTTACTTTGTGTGTTTGAGACCGAGAGGAGATAACCACTAGTTAATATTTTAGGATTTAATTGCCCGACCAAGGAATTAATTCCACCTTAACAGATTTTCCACCAAAATTATCTTTTCTGGGTTTGAATAATTGTTCTTGCTTGTTGATCAGATTGGTAGATTTCCCTAGAATCTGTGCTTTTTAAATATTTGAATTTTCTCTCTTAAATTAATTGTCTTGAAAAACCCAAAACCCTTAAAATTGATTTGCCCAAACAAAGGTTTTGAAAACTACATTCAGTACATGATTTCCCTCGTTGCACTATCCCTGTAGGTTCAACAACCTTCGGGTTATTATAACTTTATTTGCCATTTGCTATAATTTGTATGTAGATTTAGCATCGATCAAATTGGCGCCGTTGCCGAGAATAGTCAGACAACAAATCATGAACACGCGGAACAAAGGAAAGATACTCGAGCCCTTCATACTTGAAATCGAAGCAACCTGCAGGAAGAACAGAAAGAAAGGAAAGAGATTGAACTTTGAGATGGAAGCAAACCCAGAAGCCCCGCTTCAGAACATGACACCGGAAGAGTAGAGGCAGTGTGTCAATGAAGTGCAACATTTGAGGGCGCAACTTCCTGCAGCCCAAGCCACCCAGGCGGAGCAAGCCGCGAGACTGGCGGAACTGAATAACAGACAGATTGTAGTGCCACAGCTGTCTATTCTGGACCGATTTCTACCACAACAGGAGGAGGCTGGATTCAGGGTTGGCATCAACGCCAACAACTTTGAGCTGCGCACAGGGCTAATACAGATGGTGCAGCAGAATTAGTTTGGGGGGAGAGCCGTTGAAGATCCACACGCCCACCTCAACCTGTTCATTGAGGTGTGCGATACTGTGAAGCAAAATAGAGTTCCCCAGGACGTCATCAGGATGAGACTCTTCGCATTCTCACTCAGAGACGAGGCGAGGTCTTGGTATGTTGGGCTTGACAAAAGCCAAATCGGGACATGGGAGGAGCTGCGAGTAGAATTCCTCACCAACTACTTCCCACCGAGCCTTCTGCTGAAGAGGAAAGCTGCCATCACTACATTTAAGCAGTTGTATGATGAATCCCTACATGAAGCCTGAAAGAGGTACAAGGAACTCCTGCGACTCTGCCCTGGACATGGAATTGATCTCGAGATGTAGGTTTGCCATTTCTATGAGGGTCTGAATCCTCACATGAAGGAGATGGTGGATGCATCAGCTGGCGGGATCCTGATGAAAAAGAGCGGTGCAAAGAGTATGAGGCTGCTAGCAGACATGGCACTGAACAGTCATCAATGGCCAACTGACAGACAGATTCCAGTCAAAGCTGTGGAAGCCAAGCCAGAAATTGATGTGGTTGCGGAGGAGAAGAAGCTCCGAGAGGAAATTGAGAAGCAGGGAACTGCTAAGGTTGCTGCTGTTACTACTGAGCCAAGCATGGTGATTGTTCTGGTGGAGGCTGACTACATCAACCGGGGAGCAAGCAGTTCATCTGGAGATACGAATTCCGAGGTGAATTACATAGGCGGTGGTTATCACAATAACTACCGAGGTAATTAGGGGTATCACTATAACCATGGGCGATCTCACCCTGGTTTTTCTTATGCTAACCCCACTGCTGCAGAACACCCTCCACCTGGTTTTGATGTAGGTACAGGAGGCGAGATTGTAGAGAGAAAAAAGTCCGTGCTGGAGGAGACATTGGAGAAATTTATCAAAAGCTCGGACAACCGATTTGGCAAGGTGGAAACTGTGGTGAAGGGCATGGCCAACCATATGCAATTGATGAAGAAGCATCTTCAGATGTTAGACACCTAGTTGAGCCAAATAGCCGCTACTCTCGGCAATCAGCATAAGTTGGGGCAACTTCCGAGTACAACAGAGATAAATCCAGCAAAGAAGAAATCAATTAATGCATCTCGCTGCGATCTGGAAGGAAGTATGAAGGTCCGAGCAGTCCGGGAGATGAATCTGAAGGAGAAAACAAGAAAATTCTCGTGGAAGAGCCCTCTCTTTCGATCGAGACAGCCTTTGTCCCGGTCGATGCAAAGGGTCGAAAGAAGGCAGAAACGAGCGACGCAGCAGGATCCATGTCGACCGACATAGCCTTGTGTTGGTCGACACCGACTGAAGGCACGACGACCAAGTTGGAGCCAGCCCGGTCGACACAGAGGCCCAGACTGGGCGAGAAAGAAAAAGGGAAGGAGGAAAGAAGAGTTGATCCAGTTGCTCCAATGCCTTTCCCGCAAAGATTTGTGAAGAAGAAAGAGGACTCCAAATTCACAAGGTTTGTAGAGAATCTAAAAAAGGTTAATATTAACATTCCTCTTGTTGAAGCTCTCAGGGAGATACCAGGATACATGAAGTTCCTAAGAAGGTTGATGAGTGAAAAGAAGCAGTTCTTGGAGAATGAAACCGTGAAGATACATGAAGAATGCAACTTACTTCTATAGAAGCAGATTCCGGTCAAGAGGTCTGATCCAGGATGCTTCTCGATACCTATCGAGATCGGAGGCAAAGAATTCCAGAATGTGCTATGTGACACCGGGGCAAGCATCAACCTAATGCCTGGTCCATCTACAAAAAACTGGAAATTGGGGAGATGAGATCCACTACAATTACCCTCTAGATGGCGGACTGATCTGTGTCCAAGCCCAAAGGTATTGTTGAGGATGTTCTGATTAGAGTTGGTCACTTGATTTTTCCTATAGATTTCATTGTCCTTGAGATGAAGGAAGATGCCAACACTCCGATGATCCTGGGAAGAGAGTTCCTCGACACAGCTGGTGTCCTGATCGACTGCAAGAAGGGGGAAATCACCTTGAGAGGAAATGAAGAATCTATCACCTTCTGCATAGACAAAAACAAGAGGAAAGGGGAATGCAACCAGATCACAACCATTGAAGAAGAGGAGGAAGATGATGAGACGCCGGAAGAAGAAGAATAAGAAGCAATCCAGTGGGAACGAGGAAACGAGGGAGTGAAATCGGCAATTAAGCTACCTCATTCCGAGTATACCACAATCATTCAAAACCGCCGGGTCTTCATGATAGATTCAAGGGGTCGACGAGTCTAGACTCGACCACCTTGGTGAGATGAGGTATCGTCGAGTTGCGACATTAAATCAAGCACTTGTTGGGAGGTAACCCAATCTTTACTTGCTTTCTTTTCAATTTCCTCTTATTTTCGTTTTCTGTAATTTATTTTCAATTTTTATCCTGGTTCTCGAACTTGTTTATTTCTGTTGGTGATTAAAAATATATATATATATTCAAAGAACAATGATCTATTTTAACCGATGCAGGCCTGGTGTCGGTCGACGCAGAGTAGCTCGATGTGTCGCACTTCAACCAGTGAGGAGGGTCGACAAGAAGGCTCCACGTCGACCGACGCAGAGCCTGTGTTGGTCGACGCAGAGTGCCAGCAACCAAAATCTCACGTCGCGCGATTTTTGAAAGTTCCGGGATAAAAAGTTGGTGTCTGAGACCAACATCGAGGTACTGTTTCACTCCTAGTCCGATTCGCAAACTTATTCCCTCTGTCAGTTGAATATGTTTGGGGGGAGGAAGACTTGGAGTTGAAACTATTTTTTCCCTTTTACTTAATGCTTTCAGTGTGTTTAAATTTATGCCTAGTTTAAATTTTTTTATTGCATTTGCTGAATAAAATTGTGATTTTGTGAGAAGATTTGGGTAGCTATGAGATAACCCTAACAAGAATGCAAGATTTGAATCGATTGACTTGATTATGCATTGACTGTGATAGTTGTTGAGTATGCATATGAATGTAGAAAACTGCATGATTACTTGCTTTGAAACTTACAAAGGCATAATGTTTGATGATGATTGGATGTTTACTATGGAAGAATTTTTGTCCCAAGTGTGAGAATTGAGCCTTAAATTCGATTGTGAGTGTGTCTGCATTATTGAGTATCTCTAGAACTTTCTTTGTTTCTGTTTCAAGACTGCTAAGTGTGCACAGGTTTAGGAAATGATTTTAGGCCATCTTTGTTTAGCCTATTTTCCTATACACTGTCCTAATTGAACATTCATCCCTAGTCAGCCCTTTTGAGCCTATGAATTTTCTTTCTTTGTCTATGAGTTGGAAAAATGATAAGATAATATTAGAAGGGTAAAAACAAAAGGTTGGGCTCTAGGAAAAAAATGTGTCGTGTTTAATCCTTATAAGCTCAAATGAATATTCAAAATTGTTTAAGAGCATAAAAGGATATGTGAAAAGAAAAGAAAAAAAAATTCATATGTGAATAAAAGAGCCATTAGTTGTGTTGAAAATCTAAGGAGTTGGGTAGATGATTCATAGATAATGGATTAAGATTGATGAAGTGGACGCACTGAATTTGATTTTGAGTCACTTGGCCAAATATTTCACTACATTTCACTAAAAAAGCCTACATTACAACGTTGAATAAAGTCCTTTCTGATCTTAGACTTGTGTACACATATTTGCAGTGGAGATTTAGAATATTTGCAAGCCTATGGTAGAACTTGATTTGCATGACTTATGTGATCTCATATTATCCTAAACACTTGAGTGAATGAGCGAAACACTTCCCTCGTGAGTCTTCCATGGTTTACTGATTTTCTGATTCTTACAAAGTGTTGATGTTTTGTGGATTTACGAATTTGATTGTGATGAATCTTGTGAGGCATTGCACTTCTCTTCTACTTGAACTTTTGATTCATTCTTTTTTTGATTGAGGACAATCAAGTGTTTAAGTTTGGGGGTTGATAAGCTCGTATTTTGCCTCACTTATCACTTTGTTTTCTTATTGGTTTCTTGCATTTACTTGAGTTTTAGTTAATAATCGAGCATGAGTCAAGTTTATTGGGGTATTATGCTTGTCATGGTGTGTTTTTGCAGGTTTTGTGCCAAATCCAACGGAAACCTGTACCGAAAGCAGCAGATGTTCAAAGAAATAGTAACGACTTCTTCCACAGATGGAATCTGAGCAAATAAAGCATATTATTTGAAAGATCTTTGAGTTAGCTTTCCAATTCAATTGGAATCGGGTCAATTCGAGTTCGGGAGTGAAAGTTATGACCAAAACTGTGAGACTGCACAGAAGGATCGCAAGAGGGAAAACGTCTCTATCTCGACCGATATGAAGTCCACGTCGACCGACGCAAGCTCCACGTCGACCGAGACGGGCCCAAAAAAGGAATTTTTGAGATTTTTATGGTTAAATCATATTTTTGGCTCTAGATCCCATATATACACCTCTACCTCGTTAAATACTTATTTTTGCTCGAGTTTTGAGGGCCTTTACCCTTTACCAGTTCCTTTCAGTTTTTATTTTAGTTTTCTCTTGGATTATTGAAGTTTTAGTTATTTTGGAGAATTCCTCTTTATTTTTCTTGTTGAATCTTTACATTTTAATGCAATCTTTAATTTTCCTTGCAATGTCTATTTTTAATATGTTAGGCTAGAACCCTAAACATGTTCTAGGGCTTCTCTATCTGTGATGCATGTTTAGATTCAATTGTTCAAACCCTTAAAATTGGTTTAAATCCTATGTTTTATTTCAAATCTATTCTCATCGAAGGACCGAGAGATGAAGATTGAGGTAGGTTTCAGTTATTAATCGAAGGACCGAGAGGTGAAGGTTAGTAATAGGAAGTTAGGATTTAATATTTTTGATTATCTGTCTGACCAAGAAGATTTCATTTGTAGGATAAATCTAATCTTTATTGAAATTAATTAACTTTGTGTGTTTGAGACCGAGAGGAGATAACCACTAGTTAATATTTTAGGATTTAATTACCCGACCAAGGAATTAATTCCACCTTTACAAATTTTCCACCAAAATTATATTTTCTGGGTTTGAATAATTGTTCTTGCATGTTGATCATATTGGTAGATTTCCCTAGAATCTGTGCTTTTTAAATATTTGAATTTTCTCTCTTTAATTAATTGTCTTGAAAAACCCAAAATCCTTAATTGATTTGCCCAAACAAAGGTTTTGAAAACTACATTCAGTACATGATTTTCCCTCATTGCACTATCCTTGTGGGTTCGACAACCTTCGGGTTATTATAAATTTATTTGCCCTTTGCTATAATTAGTTTGCAGATTTAGCATCGATCACCTGCCGACCTTCGCGAAGCCTGCATGTGCAAAAGCTTCGGATCTAGCCTCACGGGACCCGCGCTCCAATGGTTCATCAATCTCCCGAGGGGTTCCTTCTCCACATTCTCAGAGCTACACATGAACTTCACAAAGCAGTACTCGAACTACAGGCAAGTAGCCAAACACCCGACACGCTCAACAGTATACGCATCAAGAAGGGGGAATCATTAAGGTCATAGGTCGGTCGGTTCAACCAAGAGCTCGCTTCAATACCGAACTGCCCTCCTCTGACTGGGGAGTTCGCCTTCAAGAACGGGCTGGAAGTAAGTTTAAAGCTCTATCGCGATCTAACCTGCCACCCTTGCTACGACATGGACTCGGTCCTCGCCCAGGCCTGGGCCGAGATCAATTGGGAAGAAGATGAGCCAAACAGCATCGCACGCATGAATTAGCAAAAAGCGTACGAGTGGCTGACCTACATAGAAGAGATCGACTGAGAACCGAATCCTCAAGCTCGAGGTATGTAGATCGAAAGGATTATCGAAATGACCGTCGGTTAAGACGTGACCATCCCTACAGTTGAACATCTCGGATTGGCGAGGTAACCTGCAACCTCTTCATCGACCAGAACTACCTGGTCAACAATGTCCTCAAGGGTCTCGGTAACGCGATAAAGTGGTCGGGGAAGATGAAGTCAGACACAAAGGCACGTGATGAGAAAAAGTTATGTGGCTTCCACAACGACCACGGGCACAAAACTGAGGAGTGTCAAGCTCTTCGCCTAGAAGTTCTGGAGCTCCTAAAGAACGGGTTTCTCACAGAATACCTAACCAACAAAGGCAAGAACACATGGACAAGGGGAAGGCAAGCCAACCTAAACGGAAACACGGAGCCCCAGAACAAACCCCCACATGCTGAGCGAACAATCCACGTTATCCTGGGGGCTTAGAGATTAGCGGCAAGTCATGCTCCGCAGCAAAGAGGGTCCGATGAGTCCTCAATCAGGAAATCCCTAACACTAACTCAACTCAAAGCCATAAAACAATCGAGTTCACCTGCGATGATGCACCAGGTCCCGTTCATCCTCATCACAACGCGCTTGTTATATCATTGCTCATTTCCAACTGCCAGGTGAAGAGGTTACTCGTGGATAACGGCAGCTCAACAAACATCATGTTCCACCGAACTTTGAAAGAGATGCAGATCCCAATGAACAAGTTGGAGCCCATCACCATGACGCTCTATGGCTTTAATGAAGATCAACAACAAACCGTGGGGGAAATCACGTTGCCCATGTACTATGGAGGGCTAAACCTGGACGTGAAATTTCAGGTGGTGGATATCGTCTCTGCACACAATGCAATTCTAGGACGACCGTGGATCCATGAGCTCAAGGCGATCCCATCGTCATACCATCAAGTCCTAAAGTTCCTGACGCCTTGGGGGGTCCAAAAGATTCGAGGAGAACATAAGACCTCGAGGGATTGCTACTACGCCATCTTCAGAGCGGTCTGTGCGTAGCAACATGACTCCCAATCGACCCCCTCAGCTCGACCTGCAACCAAGGAGCTGGAAGAAGTGGCCATCACTGATATCGACCCGACAAGGACAACCTTTATCAGGGTGGAACTCTCTCCAAAAGTTCGAAACGCACTCACGAGTTTCCTTTTCCAAAAGACGTATATTTTTTCCTGGTCACATCGGGACATGACAGGCATCGACCTGACTATCATCACGCATCGCCTACAGGTCGACCCGAATTGCAAACCTGTCCAACAGAGAAGGCAAAAGTTCTCCGCAGAGAAAAACTAAGCGATAAAAGAGAAAGTCCAAAAGCTCCTCGACATCGGATCCGTTCGAGAAGTTAATTACCCTATCTGGCCCGCCAATGTGGTCATGGTGAAGAAAAAATGGTAAGAATCGGGTGTGCATCAATTTCATAGATCTTAACTAGGCATGCCAGAAGGATCCTTATCCTCTGCCACATATTGATGCAATAGTCAACGCAACGGCTGGCCACGAGCTCCTTAGTTTCATGGACGCCTTCTCCGGGTATAACCAAATACAGATGCACCCAGATGATCAGGAAAAGACAACATTCATTACCAGCCAGGGCATCTACTGCTACAAAGTAATGCCATTCAGATTGAAGAACGCGGGTTCAACGTACCAACGCTTGGTGAACTCCATGTTCAGAGAAAAAATTGGCAGGAAAATGGAGGTTTGTAGGGATTTTCCGTGAACCGAATCACCAAATCATAATAAGCAGGACCAATCACGGTTGTTGAATACGACATGCAATTCATGAACCCTAGCATGCTCCTATAAATTTAATGCGTGGATATAGAGATTACCGTTAATCCGTAGAGTCTGATCCGATCTTTTGCGTTTGAATATCCAATCTTTAATTCAACCACGCAATTCAATTAAATCTGCGGAAACAGAAATTAGTAAACTAATTTCTTGACATAATCGAAATAAAGAAAAACAGAAAGGAAGAAATATTGTTCTCCAGATCAGATCTTCAGATATGTATCCCAATGCTGCTCAGATCTGTTACTGGTGAGGATTCCACAGATCTGTGACGTGTAGGCCAGAGTCGAATTCCTTCGTTCTCCCAAACATAGGCGCCGCCCCTGCTCTCTCTCTCTCCCTCCCTAGGGTTTCAAACTGATTTGAATGTTCTGTGGTGGCTAGGGTTTCAGAGAGAGAGATGTCTATTTATAGACCTAGGGTTGCAAACCCTAATGGGCTACTGGGCTCCATTCAGCATATTTAATTGGGCCAGACCTGGGGCCTAATGCAAATAATAAAGAGGGCCTATGTATTAATTAATTCCCATTTTCACAACCCAGGACACAATTAATTAATTAATATTAATTCTTTTTCACCACAGAATTAATACTGACCTACCCCTTTATTACCACGTTATGAGAACAGGCTGCATTTATCTGAGAATCCCCATATTTAAGGTTACCGGACATTCATTAATAAATCGGAGCTTCTGACAAGCTCTATCTACTATTAATTAATATCTTATTTTCCTGAGCAGTACCACTCAAACCTTATCACTCGTGCCTGAACATAATCAGCCTGCAGGACTTTGGCACGATGAACATTATTGAGCTCCTCAGGGAATGTCCCCATTCTATTACTTGGATATAGTTACCTAACTCCAGTCTCAGGCTGTACTATACGAACTGCTGCTACCCAAGATGCGGATATATGAGCACGTTACTTATGCTCTCCACCAAGGCAAATCAAAGCAACAGTCAACCCGTGCATACCCCTGAGCCTTTGTTAGGGTTTGGACTCAATCAAGAACGAGATCTTGTATTCGCTGATGTCAGACAGACAAATACATCTCAATGTGGTCCAATCAATACGTCACCCTTGCGTACCAGCATTTCAAGTAAACAAGACAAATTACTTCTTCCGACTATGTTGCAGCCATCTGGACAAACGTATCCTCAATGCTGTCTCGGTTGTGATAATATTAATGTCTCACTAGGTCAAGTGATCATACTATCTTCTGTGATCTACAACAAGCCGTATGATTGTCCCTATCGGTGAAACAGGAGGATACCATTGTTACGTGCATGTAAGTTTGTTTAACAGATAGGAGAAAAGTCAATTGTATACTCATTGTAATAAATGCTTTCTGTATACAAAACCCAACAATCTCCCACTTATACTCAAAGCATTACATTAGCTATTACAGAGTATACAGTGCGTCTATCTAGCCTGGCTATCACGTTAACCACTGTCAGTGGTTGGCATCCACCTCAGACCCAGCTCACGAATATGTCTTTCGTAAACCTTCTGTGGCAAGCTCTTTGTAAATGGATCAACTAGGTTTTCTCTAGTGTCAATCTTCTTGATCAGCACATCGCCCTTCGATACGATCTCTCGTATGATATGGTACTTCCTCTCTATATGTTTGCTTGCCTTGTGAGTCCGTGGTTCCTTCGAGTTTGCCACTGCACCAGAGTTATCACAATAGATTGTGATGCTCTTCGGCAAGCTCGGAATCACATCCAACTCTAAAAGGTAGTTCCGAAGCCATACCCCTTCTTTCGAAGCTTCAGAGGCGGCGATATATTCCGCCTCCATGGTGGAGTCAGCAATGCATTTCTGCTTTGAGCTCCTCCAAGATATAGCCCCACCTCCCAAGGTAAACACATATCCTGAGGTCGATTTTTTCTCATCCTGGTCCCCTTGGAAATCCAAATCTGTATAACCCACATGGCACAAATCCTCACCTTGATAAACCAAGGTAATTCCTAGTTATCTTCAAGTACTTGAGGACGTTTTTTACCACAGTCTAGTGCGCCTATCCAGGGTTAGACTGATATCTCGCTACCATGCCAACAGCGTAATAGATATCTGGCCTGGTACACAACATTGCATACATGATACTACCCACCGCAGAGGCGTATGGTACAAGACTCATCTCATCTTTCTCCCGCTGTGTCTCAGGACACTGCCCATTAGAAAGATGAGCGCCATGTCTCAAAGGTAGCAAACCTTTCTTGGTGAGTTGCATGCTAAACCGGGCTATCACAGTATCCACATAGGATGCCTGGGATAAGCTTAACATCCTTCTCTTATGATCCCGTAAGACCTTAATCCCAAGGATGTACCCAACTTCTCCCGAATCCTTCATTTGGAACTGTTCGGATAACCAACTCTTGATTTCCGACATCACTCCCTCGTTGTTTCCAAATAGGAGTATGTCGTCCACATATAGTGCAAGTAAAACCATGCTCCCACTGACACAAAGTTGGTACACACAACTTTTGTTCTCCAACTATGAAAATCCATAGGACTTAATCACATCGTTGAAATGCAAGTTCCGCGACCTCGAAGCTTGCTTAAGTCTGTACAAGGACTTCTTAAGCTTTCAGACAAGATGTTCTTCGCTCTTACGTATGTAACCCTCGGGTTACCACATATAGATGTCCCTACCTTCTTCAAGGTAACCATTTAGAAAAGCGGTTTTGACATCTATCTGCAAAATCTCGAGGTCCATATGCGCAACTATGGCAAGGAGTATCCGGATGGACTTGAGCATGATTACGGGTGAAAAGGTTTCATCATAGTCTATGCCCTCTTTCTAACTATAAACCTTTGCCACCAGCTTGGCTTTAAAAGCCGTAATTTCTCCATCTGCTCCTTTCTTTCTCTTGTATACCCACTTGCACCCTATGGCTCTAAAGCCATCCGGCAGCTCAGCTTTCTTGTATACATCCATAGCAGTTATGGATTCAATCTCAGAATCCATGGCGACATGCCATTTTTTAACATCCTTGTCCTGCACTGCCTCTTCGTAAGTCAGTGGGTCAGAGTCCTCATGTTCGTCTTCCGAGCTCAAGTCCGAAGACTCACCCATGAACATGTACTTTTCCGGCTAGAAAATAACACTCCCACTGCGACGAGACATCGGTGCTATGTCAGCAATAGGTGCAGTGACTTTAGGTTTTGCACCTTGCACTAAAGAAAGCGCATGTGGTGCTGAACCTCTCACAGGTGCACCCACATTCGCGCGTTCGCCTTCCCTTGGATTCGTATTCTCGTTTTCAATTTCTTGAAGAATGATATCACTGCTTGACTTGTGGTTTCTCACATGCTCATCCTCCAAGAATCTAGCGTTGGTGCTAACAACGATTCTCTGACTCTCAGGACAATAACAGTAATCAACTTTCGTTTGCCTGGGATACCCTATAAACAACATTATTGGACCTGCTTTCTAACTTATTAGGTTCCTTCGTCAGCACGTGTGCCAGACAACCCCATACTCTGAACTTGCACAAACTAGGTTTGCGACCAAGGAAGAGCTCAATAGGTGTCTTAGGAACTGATTTAGAAGGCACCACATTCAATACGTAAGCCGTTGTTTCCAATGCATATCCCAAAAAACGAAATGGGTAAGCTTGCATAGCTCATCATTGATCTTACCATCTCTAAAAGAGTTCTATTTCTTCTTTCAGCTACACCGTTTTACTGGGGAGTACCCGGTGCAGTCCACTGGGATGTAATCCCATGATCTGACAAATATTGCAGGAACTCGTTACTGAGGTATTTGCTACCGCGGTCAGATCACAGTGACTTGATAGTTTTCCCGACCTTCTTTTCTACCTCAACCTTGAACTCTTTGAATTTCTCAAAGCATTCAGACTTGTAGCAAAGCAAGGTAAACGTATCTGTATCGTAAGTAGTCGTCAATGAAAGTGACGAAGTACTCATAACCTCCACAGGCCTGTGTGGACATGGGCCCACATAAGTCAGAATGGATCAATTCCAACACTTCCTCTGCTCGAGACTGACTAGCCTTAAAAGGCCTTGAAGATATCTTGCCCTCGATGCAAGATTCGCAGACTTGATACAGGCCAAACTAAGTCCAATGTACCGTCATCTGCAAGTCGCTGAATTCGCTTCAAGTTGATGTGACCGAGTCTCAAGTGCCAGAGATATGTAAAATCCTCGTAAGAAGAAGTTTTCTCTTTCTAGGATTATCAATTTTGGATGAGTTACACGCAATACTTGCGGAAGACTTATGATTGCAGTTAATTATATAGAGAGAGTTATTCAGCATCCCACGACAGATAACACCGTTATTACCAATGATAGAAACACCACTATAAAAAATAACTGAATATCCATAAACATAAAGTTTGGAAACTAAAATAAGGTTCCGCGAAAATCCAACACATATAAAACATCTCTCAAAGTCAAAACAGAATCATCAAAGTATAAGGCGAAATCTCCAATGGCAGTTGCACTCACTTGTGCTGCATTCCCCAACGAGATGGTAACCTCGTCATTCTTCAACACCTTCCTCGGTGTGAACCCCTACAAAATGTAACAAACATGATCAGTAGCTCCAGTATCCACTACCCAAGAATGAGTAGAAACCAATGCTAAACATGTTTCCGTTACAAATGCAAATGATGTACCTTGTCCCTTAGCATTCAGACAAGTCACCTTGTCGCACCCAACACACCTGTCTTTCCTTGGAGTGACCTTTACGCTCTTCATCCTTCTTGATTCGCTTACATTGCCTGTTTTCCTGAACTTGCTTTCAGCACCATCTTCTCCAACCTTAGAGATTGTCGTCAAACAGGTACTGGAAACTTTCAGAGCAGGTTTTTGTGCACGCATGGAAGATTGCTCCACTACAAGATCCTCAAGTAGCTCATACAGAGCATACTCTCCCCTTGCAGCAGCAACTACCTTGAAATCATGGAAAGATTCCGAAAGAGAATTCAGGATGATATCAATCTCACCTTGAGCACTAATATTACCTCCCCGCACAGTGAACTGTCTCATGAGCTCGATCATAGACATCATGTGCGCTATCACCGAACTATCCTCAACCATTTTCTTGCACACAATATCGTGTACAAGTCTATAGTTAACAGTCCGCTCCATATTGCCATAAGCCGTCAAGAGATCCTTCCTGATCTCCCCAGCCCTATTGAAGTTCTCGTACTTGTGCTTTAATTCTCTAGATAGGCTAGTCGTGATAAGCCAATAGGTGAAATCATCAACATCTTCCCATCTTTCATAAAACTCAAGCTTAAGCTCACAAACCTCATCATAGCCAGGCACTAGTGGATCCATGAAAAAACATATGCTTGATTTTTCAGATAAAGGATGTGTTTGATGCAAAAACTCCATTCAGGGAAGTTTGGACCAGTTAAGGGATTGAGAGCAAGAATATGATAAACAGTAGACATAGATATATCTGAAACAATAAAGAATCTTAAATAAGAACGAACATGCAGAACTTCGAAAACAAATGCATTGAAAACCTCTTGATAAATCAAGTACAAATGTTTTCCACTAATAGCCCAAGAGTTCCCACCGCAAGCTACACTCGTAGACGTTTACGATGTCACCCTCAACCAGAACTGCGGGTTTTAAGCCCCAATTCTTTAATTTCATATCGTGTCAGGAACCTTTAGACACTTGAAATTAATAATTAGTGATAAAACTTAGACCAAGCCATCTTTCAAGAATAGAGAAGCAGCAACTGTATTATATCCTCAGATGCTTCTAAGCAATTAACCACAACTCTAACTCCAGCCAAAAGAGATAGTATAGCATGTCACGTAACCATACCGCACAGCCCTTAAAGCTTTTGTTATTTAAAATTTAAATCAATCCTAGAATACTTATGAAAGAGATCTACACAAGCTACACTCGTAGACGTTTACGCAAAACCCTCCCACTATTCACATGATTTAAATTGTTTGTCTAGAAATCCCAACAACTGCAACCCATGCACCTCCGAGAATTAGCAAGCTACACTCGTAGACGTTTACTAAGACGAGAGATGCACTTACAGCCTAGGACCGCTTTCTGGAGGTCTGTTGATTTTAAATAAAATCCGCTTAGTATTTTTTGATTCAAAGGTTTCTTAAATGCGCACACAGATAATTTCATTGTCATTATATTTTCCAAATTTTTGCATGTAATTAAACAAGCCCAAAAATTCCCAAAATATAATCCAACAAGAAATTAATCACATAAGCATGCTTGTAAAACTGTAAATAATAAAAGCAGTAAATCATGTTTTTCCTATTATCTACTCATGGTTATAGCACAATTAATAAATCACATATCATACGAGGACAATTAAGAAAAACAAAAATTCCTCGTGGCCCCCAAAAATAAGAAAATAAATCCTATCAATTGAAATTTGAAAAACAAATCTTTGGATAGCTCCAAATCTTTTACAAATCTTCAGGGCCTTGAAATCTTCAACCACCAAATCTTTTGGCATCTAGGGTTTTGTGATATGAAAATTGGTCCCACAACTTAACTGCAAACCCTAATGGGCTTACATAGAATTAGACCAACCGTCAAAACACGAACCACTGCCACAGGGACAGCAGCCGCCGCCTCCGACTGCCGCTGCCCGCGCGCGCAGCACGTCTTCGATTGTGCTGCCCGCTGCCGCAGCCCACCGCCGCCGTCTGCCACCCGCGGCTGCATGCGCGCACACGAACCACTGCCACAGGGACAGCAGCCGCCGCCTCCGACTACCGCTGCCCGCGCGTGCGCTGCCCGCTGCCGCAGCCCACCACCGCCGTCTGCCGCCCGCGGCTGCATGCGCGCACAGGCCGAGCCTGCTGGCATGCGCCGCCCGCCGCTCGCCTGCGGCCGCATGCGTGCGTAGGTCAAGCCTGCCGCCCACTGCCGCCGCCGATCCACTGCGACCGCACGCGCGCGGCCGCCTGCCGCCACTGTTCACGTCGCTCTCGTCCTGCCGATCTTCGTCTTGTTCTTTGTCCCGTCCAGTTTAAAGATTTGAAATAAAAAAAATTACATAGACTAAACTATTACAATTTTTCCTATCAAATCTAATCACGGATTTTCTCGTGATTTTACAAAATTGATTTAATCCAAACACAGATAAACCACCGCAGATTAAATCAGATGGGTTGCCACGAGGAATAAAAACTATCCACGACAATTAAAATTCATACATGCATGATGAGTAAATCGTATTCAACAGAGCCATGAATCACGTAACCTGGCTCTGATACCAATTGTAGGGATTTTCCGTGAACCGAATCACCAAATCCAAATAGGCAGGACCAATCACGGATGTTAAATACGACAGGCAATTCATAAACCCTAGCATGCTCCTATGAATTTAATGCGTGGATATAGAGATTACCGTTGATCCGTAGAGTCTGATCCGATCTTTTGCGTTTGAATATCCAATCTTTAATTCAACCACGCGATTCAATTAAATCTGCGGAAACAGAAATTAGTAAACTAATTTCTTGATTTAATCGAAATAAAGAAAAACAGAAAGGAAGAAATCTTGTTCTCCAGATCAGATCTTCATATCTGTATCCCAATGTTGCTCAGATCTGTTACTGGTGAGGATTCCGCAGATCTGTGATGTGTAGGCCGGAGTCGAATTCCTTCGTTCTCCCAAACACAGGCGCCGCCCCTGATCTCTCTCTCCCTAGGATTTCAAACTAATTTGAATGTTCTGTGGTGGCTAGGGTTTCAGAGAGAGAGAGATGTTTATTTATAGACCTAGGGTTGCAAACCCTAATGGGCTACTAGGGTCCATTCAGCATATTTAATTGGGCCAGACCTGGGACCTAATGCAAATAATAAATTGGGCCTATGAATTAATTAATTCCCATGTCTACAACCCAGGACACAATAAATTAATTAATATTAATTCTTTTCACCACAAAATTAATACTGACCTACCCCTTTATTACCACGTTATGAGAACGGGCTGCATTTATTTGAGAATCCCCATATTTAAGGTTACCGGACATTCATTAATTAATCGGAGCTTATGACAAGCTCTATCTACAATTAATTAATATCTTGTTTTCCTGAGCAGTACCACTCAAACCTTATCACTCGTGCCTTAACATAATCACCATGTAGGACTTTGGCACGATGAACATTATTGAGCTCATCAGGGAATGTCCCCATCCTATTACTTGGATATGGTTACCTAACTCCAGTCTCAGGCTGTACTACACAAACTGCTGCTACCCAAGATGCGGATATATGAGCACGTTACTTAGGCTCTCCACCATGGCAAATCAAAGCAACAGTCAACTCGTGCATACCCCTGAACCTTCGTTAGGGTTTGGACTCAATCAAGAACGAGATCTTGTATTCGCTGATGTCAGACAGACAAATACATCTCAATATGGTCCAATCAATACGCCACCCTTGCGTACCAGTATATCAAGTAAACAAGACATATTACTTCTTCCGATTATGCTGCAGCCATTCGGACAGACGTATCCTCAATGCTGTCTCGGATGTGATAATATTAATGTCTCACTAGGTCAAGTAATCATACTGTCTTTTGTGATCTACGACACGCTGTATGATCGTCCCTATCGGTGAAACATGAGGATACTATTGTTACGTGCATGTAAGATTTTTTAACAGATAGGAGAAAAGTCAATTGTATACTCATTATAATAAATTCTTTCTGTATACAAAACCCAACAAGGTCTACATAGATAACATGCTCGTCAAATCGCTTAGAGCGCAAGATCACGTGACTCATCTAGAGAACGCTTTCCATACATTGGAACAATACAACATGAAGCTGAACCCGACCAAGTGCTCATTCGGAGTGTCCTCCGGCAAGTTCCTCAGCCATGTAGTGACCCAGAGGGGAATTGAAGTGGACCCCACACAGATCAGAGCCATCCAAAGTATAGAGCACTCGAAGATGCTGAAAGAAGTGCAAAAACTTACCGGGAGCCTAGCCGCCCTCAACCACTTCATATCACGATACTCCAAGCGGACTCACTCCTTCTTCAACACACTTCGGAAAGGAAAACAATTCGAATGGATAGAAGAGTGTGCGAAAGCACTCGAAGAATTGAAGACTTACCTGTCCAGCTCACCACTACTCTTCAAGCCCGTCAACGGTGAGATACTACTGCTCTACCTATTGGTGTCCGACCACACGGTCATGGCAGTTCTGATATGAGAAGTCGATGGCAAGCAACATTTGGTGAACTATGCTAGCGAATCCCTGCTAGATGCTAAAACGCGATATACCGCGATGGAAAAGCTTGCGCTAGCACTCGTGAACGCCGCCCACAAGCTGCGTCCTTATTTCGAGGCACATCCAATCAAGGTGATCACCGCGTACCCTATACGCACCATACTTTCCAAACCCAATCTTTTAGTTCGGTTACTCAAATGGGCCGTAGAGGTCGGCGGTCACGGTATTCAATACGAACTTCCATCAAATCAAAAGTGCTTGCCAACTTTATCGCCAATTTCTCTACCAATTTGCAGCTCAAAGAGGAAAACGAGGTTGCCAGCATGACACAGGCTGACGACGATGCCGGTCTGTGGTCTCTAAGGATCGACATCGCGAGTAACATACATGACAATGGGGCCGGGGTAGTATTGACGGATCCACACGGAGAGAGTTATGAACGAGCGATCTGCCTCGATTTTGTCACAATGAATAACGAGGCCGAATATGAGGCACTCATCCAAGGAATTCAGCTAGCCCTAGAACTTGGTGCTCGTAGAGTGCACGCGGAAAGCGACTCCCAATTGATTGTCAACCAAGTGGACGACACTTATGCCGTGAAAGAATAACGACTAAAGTTGTACCACTCTGTGGTCCAGGAGTTCAAAAATAAAATCGATAAATGGGACCTCCGCCACATTCCCCGCGAGTCAAACGCCCGAGCAGATGCTTTGGCCAGCCTAGCTGCCACCAGCTTATCTCAAAACGGACGACCAATTCCTAAAGTATGGCTATCGTCACCCTCTGTTGCCGCCCGGGATTACGTCGCTCCCATCGATCATGATGGGGGCGATTGAAGTAACTCATTGATCCAGCACCTAACGGGGTGGGGGGGCACTCCCCTGGCGATAAGAATGAGGCAATCAAAGTCGAAAGGATGGCCATGCGATTCACTCTGATCCATCACAAACTATACAGACGGTCCTTTGGAGGGCCCGTTCTCTGATGCATCGCCTCACCAGAAACCGAACTAGTGCTATCAGAAATACACGAAAGTGATTGTGGCAATCACGTTGGGGCTCGGTCACTATACCATATAATAATCACAACCGGATTCTATTGGCCCACTTTGAAAAAGGACGCCACCAACTACGTCAAGCGGTGCAATAGTTTCCAAAGCTTCGAAGCATCAACCACAGGAGTGCTGAACCCCTTCACGCGTCAATCACCCCGTGGCTGTTCATGGTGTGGGGAATAGACCTGGTCGGTCCCCTCCCCAAAGGAACAGGGCAAAAGAACAACATACTTATGGTAATGGACTACTTCACCAAGTGGGTGGAAGGCGAAGCATTAGGAAGGACCCGGGACCTGGAGGTCATCAAGTTCCTATGGAAGCACGTGTTATGTCATTTTGGGATCCCCAAGGAAGTATGCACGAACAATGAGCGACAATTTGCCAGTGATAGAATGAGGATCTTCTGCAATACCTACGGGATAAAGCTGACCTATTCAAAACCGCATTTTCCCGAAGAAAACAGGTTGGCAGAGTCAACAAAAAAAACCGTCATCGCAACCCTGAAAAAGAAATTAAACCCGCACGGCTCTAAGTGGGTAGGGGAGCTCCCAGCTGTGCTATGGTCCTACCGAACTACCCCGAGAACAGCTACCAGTGCAACCCTTTTCTCATTAGCATACGGAGTCGAAGCACTAGCGCTCGTAGAAATCACCGTACATAGCCCCAGGGTGTAGCATTCCAACGAAGAAACCAACTCTGAGTGGCTTCAAGTCAACCTAGAGCTCATAAACGAAGTAGGGGACGCCGCCGCAGTCAAAACCTCCCTACAGCGACGCCAAGTTGAGAAATTCTACAACAAAAAGTTAAAGCTTAGAAGTTTCCATGAGGGAGACTTAGTCCTAAGAAAAGTGTTCCAAAACACAAAAGACTCCGGCGCGGGAAAACTAGCCCCCAATTGGGAAGGTCCTTACAGAATTGCCAAAATAGCGTGACATGGAGCTTATCGACTCAAAACAGTTGAAGGAAGATGAATACAAAATAGTTGGAACATCAAATACCTGAAAAAGTACTATCATTAGTACACAGATATGCTTACTCTACTTTATACCTTTACATTCTTTCTATTAGTATTACTTCATCAAAACCATTACTAACTTAAGCGTCGGAGGGGCGATGTCTAGGCATCGCCCTCCCTGACCCTTGTATGCTCAAACACGCAGATAAGTATGAAGGTCAACACCGACCCACAAGACTCATCGACATTGACCCGTGCATGAATTCGGCGACATGCGAGGTACTCGAAAAATTAAGTGCTTACAAGACGAGTATGAGGTACTACGTCGTGACCACTATAACCGAGCAACATAACGAACATTTAGACGAAAAGCATTAAAATAGAATCGCAGGTAGGAACGTTCAATTGCACAAAGCACCCAAATCAGTTCAACAACATCATTCATTCACAAAATATAAAAGTGTAAAACAGAGAATGAAAGTGCTAAAACACGGAAAATAAAGGAAATTGTAGCAAGTTTTATACAAGAGGATTCAACAAAAAAAACATCATTCAAAGAGCAACACCGTCCTCGGTCGCCTTCTCGGTCCCTTCCCCGCCATCATCCTTCAAGAAGCCTTCGACTTTCTTCTCTTCAGGGCTCTTCTCGACCTCAAGCTCTTTAAAAGGCTCATTCTCAACGACCTTCGGGTCAATCTTGGTCTCCAGCAGCTCAGTAATGACCCAAGAAGGAGTTGGAGGGCGCGTAATGTGGTCGAGGTCAAAGTCCAGACAATGCCGACCAACAATGGTACATATGGTCCTTGTGACCATGTCCACAAGGAGGTCGAACATCGACTTAAAGGACGGGTGAGCCACGACCAAGTTCAGGTCCACCCCCTCCTCGGACTTCAAGGCCTCGACCTCTTCCTCATGTTCCTTCTGCTAGCGCAATCTCTCCTCTTGACTCTTATGGAATCGAGCCTTGAAAGATTCGAGTTCCGCCTACTTCTTGGCCGTCACGGCATTAAAGTGATCCATGGCCTTCTACAGCTCCTCCTCCAGCACTATGCTGCGATGCACCAACCCAGCTCTCTCCTTCTTGAGCTCTTCATACTTTTTGCACCATGCCTCAGTGTCGAGCTGAGCATCCTTCAACTCCCCAGAGACCTGAGCAAGCTTGTCGGCCAGATCCGCCCGCTTCTCGCGATTGGTGGTGAGTTCCTTCCTCAATTGGCTGATCCCCTCGCTCACCGAATCGAGGGATTTGATCAGCTTCTCGGTGTATATGGCAAACTTGCGCATAGTCTGCAAATAGGAAAAAGATCAGACAATAAAATGCTATACTGAGGCGCGGAGTTAGAGAGAAAAATCACCGTCTGGAGCTCCTCTTCCATCAGGAAGGAGTCACGAGCTTAGGCGCTTGAGAAGTCGTCGGTCTTGATGTCACCATCCAGGATCTTCTTAACCCGGATGGCATAAGCAGACGAGGAGGAAGAGATGTCAGCTGCAGGGCCCGAACCAGCCAAGATAACGTCGAGCCTCTTCGGCTGCTCGGTCGAACCCGAGCGAGCTCTAGAGCCCTTGCCCAATTTAGAAGCTCTCTTCCTCCTCCGGTCGCCCCTATCTCCCCTCTTCGGAGGCGAGGAAGGACGAGTCGGGGGTAGCCCGAAGAGTATCCACCCGCGACCTTTTCAATCGGCCTAGTACTCCCCGAGCCGGTGGGGTGTAGTCTGGTGGAGGTCCGCGGCGAAGCCGATGTGTGCTTCTTCGGGGGAGGTTGCTCCTCGGTCGGGCCAGAGGCGCTCTCCCTCGCGCAATTTTGCGCGTTCATTGCAGCCAACTTTGTTTTTGCGATGTTTTGGGAAAACATGTTTAAACCTTTACTTTAGTTGTTTATGAAATGCTACTTCATCTTTTGAAATGAATGGTTGTTTAAAATTTCTTATTTTTATTATCAGTCTTCCGCTGTTTTATTCGAGAAAATATTTGAAAATTGTCGACCACGACTGTAGTGCGCCCCACAGTTGGGAAGGTCAATTGAGGGCGTTTCATTATTTTAGGGAAAATTATACCTAAAATAGAGTACAAAATCATACTAAAAATAACATTAAAATAATGAAAATATATTTTTCATGACATTTATATTAAGATTTATGAAAATAAACAACTATTTAACTTAATTTAATTATCCATTAATCTTATATTCTTTTATTATGTATTTGTATTTGTTATGTTAGCGTATTTTAAAATCAAATATGAAAATAAAGTTATAAAAACATAAAATTTGTTATTTTAATACATTAAAATCAAAAATATATTAGAATATGAAATTATACAGTAACATAAAAGATGAGAACAAAAATAAAACTATAATAGTTTTAAAATAAAATAAAATAAAAATCTCTTCGTTCTATTTATATGGTCTATGTTACTATTTTAGGTTGTTCCAATTATATGGTCCAATTTTTGCATTTTGTATTATTTTTCTAAAGTAATTTTCAAATGCACCACAGGATAATTTTGGAATATAATGAAAAACTAAGGTTAATTAATGATTTTTAAATAATGATAATGTTTGAAGTTTGTCTATAAATATTATTTTCCTATATATTTTTTGAGAAACGTGCAAAATCAATACAATTACATAATGGGAACACATGGAGTAAATTATTTTTTAAATTAAATGTTTAAGCACCTCATACTAAAGAAAATTTCATTCCATTATGTTATAGAGTGAATGCAATTTGTTTGGTATGTGGTGAATGTATTAAAACAACATAACACAACTTATTTTACAGGAAATAGGTGTAAGAAGTTTGGTTGTTTATTCCTAATCTAAGCTGTTGATCGATATACCCTACACAAGAATATATATGTTTTTTTTTTTTGCATTAAAAATTTGAAACATGTTTGAGCTTGAGAATATTTATTTCAACATTAAACTAATTATTTCGAAAATGTGCAATTAATAAAGGGATAAGGTGCATGAAGGAAATACATTAACAATCACGTAAAAGAAAGTGGAGAGAATAAAAAATAATTTAAGTTGAAAGTAAGAGTTAAAACCTAATGTTTATGATTATAGTCAAAGAGGAAACATGACCACGTACTAAGAAACACAAATGGTGAAGTTATTTTGGTTTGAAGACCTGGACTCACAAACACAAAACAATATCATGCTGTGATGAATCAGTATGAAGTATAAACTATAAAAGACCAAATAACACTGTAAAAGCCAATATCATCGAGAGAACTGGGTGGGTATCAAATTTTTATTTATGAAGCATAAGATTCATCATCATAGTGTGATATCATGATTTGATTGAAAATATTAAAGAGCTGACGATAGAGATTGAGTTTATAAATCGTTAATATATGTAAGAGTAGCAAATGAAATTGTATATCAAACAGTTTGAGGTTCAAGTTTAATAATATGTATAAAGTATACATCAATGTAATGTAACTAACAATCTTTATGATGCATCAGTTATGAAAGTTCCTTTTGAATATGCAGAGAAAAAGAGAAGTAATTGGTTGAAAATAAAAAGTTTTTCAATAAAAACCAATTGAAATTTTTTCACACAATAAAAAATAATGAAAATGGTTTTGCATCAGGTGAAATTTATCATATCAAGAAAATAATATATAAACTTTGATCTAGAAACAGAAGTGGTTAAACACTTTGTCTATTATTAATTGACTACACTTTTGAGTCATGTCGAAACACTTACTCCTCATTTAAATAGTATATCTCAATTAAAAAAAACAAAATAATGTATAAATCTATTTAAAATAAGAAACTAACATTTATGATTATTGTTGGATACAAGATCTGTGGAGAAGGACTGAAAACACTGCAAGTAATTATGTATAGTACAACAAGTTTTTACAAGTATTACTACAAGTACTGCTAGTACGAGAACAACTGAAATAAAATGAAATTAAATAAATAAAATAAAATGGAATAAATCCCAGCCGAGTCGAGGAAGCCCTCGTCTCGCAAGATAAATTCGCCGACGTAGTGCTCGTCTAACGGCGGTTTGTTCCCAAAGATAAAACGGCTTCATCCTTTTCGAGGCAGCACCGCAATCGGAAAGGCTCCGGCAAACTGAATAGAGGCAAAACTGAGTTGCAGAAGAACAACAAAAAAGATGCAGCAACATGAGACTAAAGATGCAGTATCTCTAGCTACGTGAGTTGTCTGATGTCGGATGTTCGGGGAATAGGGGACAACCCAATGCATGCCTATTTATAGACATGTCCACCCAGGGGGAGCCTGTCTCAGCCATCAAGGCTGAAATGTTACACGTGTGAGACACGGAGTAACCGACTCCATCAAGGCAGAGCCATTACAAGTTTGAATGTAATATAACATGTGCAAAATTTGCTGAAACCGTTCAGCATGCAATAGCAACACGTGGCTGACTCATCAACCACGTCACATGCCCATTGCGCACCACGTTGACTGGAATAGCCACATCAATCGTCCACGTGTCGAGCCTGCAGGCTCATTTCACTTGCCCAAAAAGATAAGACATCGTGGACCAAGCCAAGCCAAGGACCCAAAAGCCCAAAGACCACCAAAAGACCAATTGCCAAGAACCAGGAACCGAGATTGAGGTCAGGGTCGGGGTCGGGCCATGGGTCACAGGCACGGGCGCTCGGCCACCGGCCTTACTGAGGCCGTAGGCTAAGGCGGGGTGAGGCGAGCAGCGACGGCGGCACGCGAGGCGAGCCACCGGGTGCCACATACACTGCACACATGTTTATTACACACCTCAACCATAATGGCATTTAAACATAGATTAATTACTTTAATTAATCAATGTGGGATACACTTCATTTATTACATACTTCACTTATGTAATAATCCCACTAACCGTGTTACTTCGTGGACTCATTTCTTACTCACCAGAATTCGGATTTGAGAAAATAAATATACCACGACCATCTACTCTTCGCGTAGATTATGTTGGTAATATTTAATTACAACAAAATTAAATATTTCTTATCGGGAATTTACCACAAAGTACCCGAATTACCAACAATCCCCCCATGAGTGGAAATGCCGAAATGCATTATGCATAGCCAACTCAGTTTCAAGAGATGTTAATGCACCTGAACAGGTAGCTTATGGCTTTGAACCGTTCATCTTCAATGTCATCGGGCACACTGGCGGCTTAGTGGTAGGGATACCTTGAACTAATCCTCCATCGTGTGTACCGAGTCAACAACATTGAAACATTAACATTTCAACCTCTATTCGTTCTCATGTTTGGTTCCATTACGGGCCGTGGACACCCCCTTTGGTTTCATAAGTGTTTATTTGAAGCGGCCCCCACTTCCACTTACATAGGTGACCTCCTATTCTGAGCATTCCTGCCTAGCTCAACCATCACGAGATTTTCAGGAGTCATTAAAATTCACTTAGGACTTAACCTATACCACATGCAGTCTCATAACACCTCACTTGCTATCTTTAGGGAAGGGTAGATAAGTCATTTTCCAAGGCAATGCCACTAGAGAATACATTATCTTGTCGGTGTTATCACTCGAACTTGTGTAGTTTAATTGTCCCATTGAACCTAGTTCTTGGGATCTCCAATCATCTAGGTTGGGTATCCACTACACTCATTCATAATGTGGATTTCAATCCCATTCCCTCTAGCAATTTATTCATTTGATCTCGGTTTAACCCTTTAGTTAGCGGATCCGCAAGGTTATCAATTGATTTCACATAATCAATGGATACCACACCATTTGAGATCAACTGTCTAACAGTATTATATCAACGACGTATATGTCTCGACTTCCCGTTGTACATATTATTTTGTGCTCGACCAATAGCCGCTTGGCTATCACAGCGAATCACCACTGACGGCACAGGCTTGTTCCAACACGGAACATCCTCTAGAAAATGTCGAAGTCATTCAGCTTCTTCACCTGCTTTATCTAAAACAATGAACTCGGATTCTATTGTCGAATGAGCTATACAAGTTTGTTTCATGGATTTCAATGACACTGCCCCCCCCACCGATCGTAAACACGTATCCACTTGTGGAGTGGGAGTCATTTGAATCAAAGATCCAATTTGCATCATTGTACCCTTCAAGTACAAGTGGAAAACTTGTATAGTGTAATCCCAAGTTAAGAGTATACTTCAAGTATCTCAAAACTCTCACAAGAGCCTTCCAGTGATCACTACTGGGATTGCTCGTGTATCTGCTCTATTTGTTCACCGATAATGCAAGATCCGATCCAGTACAGTTAGTCAAATACATTAGACTACCAATGACCCTTGCATATTCCTCTTGACCAATAGGGTCACCTTTGTTTTTAACAAAGTGAACATTGAGCTCTAGTGGTGTTTTGGCTGGTGAATTATCAAAAGCATCGAATTTCCTAAACACTTTCTCAACGTAGTGAGATTGTGACAGGACAATTCCATTAGGTTGCCTTATGATTTTGATTCCAAGAATCACATCAGCCACTCCTATATCTTCATGTCGAAGTTCTTCTCCAACATTTGTTTGGTATCAATAATTACTTGTTGATTCCTTCCCATGATCAACATGCCATCTACATAGAGGCAGACAATCACAAAATTGTCAAACGTGCCTTTGTAGTACACACATTTGTCACATTCATTATACTTGAATCTATTTGACCACATCGCATTGTCAAATCGAACATGCCACTGCTTGGGCGCTTGTTTAAGACCATATATGGATCTAACCAATTTGCATACCTTTCCCTCATGTCCGGGTACCACAAATCCTTCGAGTTGATTCATATAGATTTCTTCTTCTAGCTCTCCATTTAAGAAGGTCGTCTTCACATCTGTTTGGTGTATTTTGAGATTGTGCAAATCAGCAATTGCTGTAAGCACCCTAATAGATGTGATCCTAGTCACAGGTGAATAGGTATCGAAGAAATCATCTCCCTCTCTTTGTTTAAAGCCTTTTGCCACAAGGCGTGCTTTATACTTATCAACTGAACCATCGACTTTGTACTTTCTTTTAAGGATCCACTTGCATACTAAGGGCTTATAACCTTTTGGGAGATCGGCCAAAATCCAAGTATGATTTTGCATAATCGACTCAATCTCACTATTAATGGCTTCTTGCCATAGTGAGGCATCGAGTTTAGCTAAGACTTCTTTAATGGTTCGAGGTTCCTCATCTAACATGTAGGTGATAAAATCCGGACCAAAACTTTTAGCCACTCTAGCCCTTTGACTACATCTCAGTTCTTCCTCTATAGGAGTAGAATTAGTAGCCTCTTCATATGTCCTTTTTCTAGACATAATCGGTACATCTTCCTTAACTTTACAAGGATAGATGTGCCCAAAGAATATAGCATTCCTTGACTCTATAGTGGTGCCTTTGGTCACATTCGGATTATCCTACTTGTGCACCAAAATCAATAGGCTGCACTATTCAAAGCATACCCTATAAAGATGTAATCGATTGTTTTAGGTCCAATTGCAACTTGCTTGGGTAAAGGTACTTCGACTTTTGCTAAACAACCCCACACCTTTAGATACTTGTAGGAAGGTTTTCGACCTTTCCACAACTCATAAGGTGTCTCCTTTTTCCCTTTAAGAGGTATCTTATTCAAGATATAGTTAGCTGTTAAGACAGCCTCTCCCCACATATTTTGGGGTAGCCCGAAACTTATCAACAGGGCATTCATCATTTCCTTTAGTGTCCGATTTTTCCTATCGGCAACACCATTGGATTGAGGTGAGTAAGGTGCCGTTGTTTGATGAATAATGCCCGAAGCGGCGTATAGTTCTTCAAACGGTGAAACATACTCTCCACCTCTATTATTTCGAATCATCTTGATCCGAGTACTCAATTGATTTTCAGCCTCTTCTTTATAATTTTTAAAGGCATCAATTGCTTCATCTTTACTTTTTAATAAGTAGAGATAACAATATATGGTGCAATCATCAATAAAAGTAATAAAATATTTTTTCCCACCTCTAGTTTGCACCATTTTGAAATCATACAAATCCGTGTGTATCAACTCTAGAGGTTTAGTGTTCCTTTCGACTGAATTAACGGTGTTTTTGTCATTTTCGCCTCAACACAAACTTCACATTTAGTTTTGTTTGAATTCAGCCACTTTTAGTAAATTCAAATTTTCTAATCTTTTTATTGCATTAAGATTTACATGTCCTAATCTTACATGCCACAAAGAAGAGCACTCAGTTAAATAAGAAGAAGTAGATTCAACTTTATTGATATTCTTTCTGGCTAAGCGCCGTACCATTACATTCAACTTGAAAAGACCATTGGCGAGATAACCTCTACCTAGGCACACAAGTCATCATCCCAATCACCATCGGGTTCAACATGATTGGCATCCATCTTTGCTTTGCCTTTATTTTTATTCTTAGGCTTTTTGCATTGATTTTCCATATGCCCACTTTTGCCACAATTGTAGCAAACACCCTTGAACTTAGGTTTTTGGATTACAATCCCCTTGTTCGACGTGTTAGGCCTTTTCCTTTTCTTTGATGGACCACCACGTTCCATCAAATTGGCCTTGACATCCATAGCTCTCGGCTTAGGATCCACCTTTCGATTGTCCTCTTCAATACGAAGCTTGCCAACCAAATCTTCAAGAGACATAGCCTTTTTCTTATGCTTAAGGTAACTCTTGAAGTCCTTCCACGAAGGAGGCAACTTCTCAATGACCGCAGCCACGTTGAAGGCATCAGGGAGTAACATCCCCTCGGCGTGAACATTGTGCAAAATGAGTTGAAACTCTTGCACTTGTTCCACCACCGATCTATTGTCAACCATTTGGTATGGCAAATACTTGGTCACGGCGTACTTCTTAGTACCCGCATCCTCCATTTTGTACTTTCTTTGTAGTTGTTCCCATAATTCTTTTGCGGTGTTTACATTACAATACACGGCATATAATAGATCTACTAGACTATTTAGTACAAAATTTTGACAAAGAAAATCTCCTTGGCACCAATTATCAAAAGCAATTCTCTTGTTTTGATCGACCTCATCATCGACAAGCTCGGGCTTGTCTTCCTTCAAGTAGGCAGCCAATCCGAGAGTTGTGATGTAGAAGAGCATCTTTTGTTGCCAAATCTTGAAGTCCACACCTCCAAATTTGAAAGGCTTTTCGGCTTGGGCATTCGGAGGGACCTTATGACCGTTGTTGGAGTTGCTTCCTCCGGCACCTTTGAGAGTGTGATCAACTATCTTGGATCTTGAGAAGTAAGCAATTTGTCTTGCGATTGTTGGATACAAGATCTGTGGAGAAGGACTGAAAACACTGCAAGTAATTAAGTCTAGTACAACAAGTTTTTACAAGTATTACTGCAAGTACTGCTAGTACGAGAACAATTGAAATAAAATGAAATTTAATAAATAAAAGAAAATAAAATGGAATAAATCCCAGCCGAGTCGAGGAAGCCCTCTTCCCGCAAGACAAATTCGCTGACGTTGTGGTCGTCTAACGACGGCTTGTCCCCAAAGGTAAAATGGCTTCGTCCTTTTCGAGGTAGCACCGCAATCGAAAAGGCTCCGGCGAACTGAATAGAGACGAAACTGAGTTGCAGAAGAATAACAAAAAAGATGCAGCAATATGAGCCTAAAGATGCAGTATCTCTGGCTACGTGAGTTGTCTGATGTCGGATGTTCGGGGAACAGGGGACAACCCAATGCGTGTCTACTTATAGACATGTACACCCAGGGGGACACTGTCTCAACCATCAAGGCTGAACCGTTACAGGCGTGAGACACGGAGTAACCGACGCCATCAAGGCAGAGCCGTTACAAGTTTGAATGTAATATAACATGTGCAAAATGTGCTGAAACCGTTCAGCATGCAATAACAACACGTGGCTGACTCATCAGCCACGTCACATGCCCATTGCGCACCACGTCGACTGGACTAGCCACGTCGATCGTCCACATGTCGAGCCCGCAGGCTCATTTCACTTGCCCAAATAAATAAGGCACCGTGGACCAAGCCAAGCCATGGACCCAAAAGCCCAAAGACCAATTGCCAAGAACCAAGACCGAGGTCGGGGCACGAGCGCTCGGCCACCAGCCTTGCTAAGGCCGTAGGCTGAGGCGGGGCGAGGCGAGCGGCAGCGGCGCGCGAGGCCCGGGTGCCACATACACTGCACACAAGTTTATTACACACCTCAACCATAATGGTATTTAAACATAAATTAATTACTTCATTTAATCAATGTAGGATACACTTCATTTATTACATACTTCACTTATGTAATAATCCCATCAACCGTGTCACTTCGTGGACTCATTTCCTACTCACCGAAATTCGGATTTGAGAAAATAAATATACCACGACCATCTACTCTTCGCGTAGATTATATTGGTAATATTTAATTACGACGAAATTAAATATTTCTCATCGAGAATTTACCACAAAGTGCTCGAATTACCAACAATTATAATTTACAACTTATAGATTAATGAAAATAAATGTAAGTTAATATAATCAATTATAAATACTATATATATAAATTATGTGTGTTATCATATAATTTTATAGTTTACAAATTTTAAATATTCAAAATATTTATCTAAAAATAAATTATAAAATTTAATATTATAAATAATTAAAATTTCCACGACGCGATGCAATACTAGTATCTATAATACTATATCCCTAAACTATCATTGATTGAGTTTCTTTAAAAATTAGAATACAATATTTAAATATATAAAACGTTAATAGGATTACTTGTAATATTCATCGTACGTCAGCGATTGATTTTGTCGTGTAGTAGTAAATAAATCATTATAATAATAGAAGTATAATTTATCACGTATATCCCGAAAAAGAAAAAAACTCGATCTCGTTTAGGTATGGGAGTGACGACGATTGTTACGGACACGATGATCGAAGCAAGAACAACGATTATGGATATTATCTACGCACGATCCAAGTGAGAAATCGCGCGTATGTGGGTGGGGCACGGTGTTTGGATAATCCGACCTTTTGAAGTTGGCCACCACGTGAACCAAAAAAGAGCTCAACCATAAAGTAAATCGCTGCAGTTGTGGAGGAAAAAGAAAAAGTCTGGGTGGAGCGCTCGAGGAGTGTTTTTGGGATTAACAGCTGTAGCATTCTGTTCGGTGTTGCTTTGTGTTTCCGTGCTTCGAATTAGTGTGATTTTTGCTGGTTGATGTGTCCGCGGAGCTGAGTTGATGGATTCATGCGACAACTCGTTGAAATTGGACGCTTTGCCGAAGGGTTTCCGGTTCCGACCAACGGATGAGGAGCTTGTGAACCATTATTTGAGGCTGAAGATCAACGGCCGTCATTCCGCCGTTGATGTCATCCCTGAGATCGATGTCTGTAAATGGGAGCCGTGGGATCTTCCTGGTATGCTCTTCTTTTTTTTTTTTTATAATGGTAATACATATATATTTAAACTCAAAACACGGTTATCGCAGAAGCTTGAACCCATGAATCTAAGTATCTGCATCAGAATCAATGTCAGTCGAATTCTTAGATTTTGTTCTTCCTGGATTATTCGATTCTCGGGTTTTAGACTTTTAGTCGAGGGAGCCATGCTTTTTAAATAAAAATACACAAAAACAAACAATACAGCCTTAATCTCCAAAAGGAATTGTGTGCAAAGTAGAGGTCGGATCTAATATTTACTTGTCGAATGATGACATCAATCAGCAAGGGATACTCCGATTTTGGAGATGTAAACAAAATAATGTCTGCTACTCTCCGTGTCTAAAATACGTAGCATAGCAGATGAAAAGCCATTTCTCTTGTCCTAGCCTCATTCAAGAACATCTTGGTCACAATTTCCTACACTTGCTTATTTATGCATAATTTCTGAGTAATCTGAAGTGTGACAGTTACATGCATTTGGTAAACCTGTTGTACCTGAGTGAGGTTCAATTGGACTATGTTAAACTTCTTCTCAAAGCTGTATCTGTTGAAAACTGAACTGCTGATTCTTAATGCACTTCATTCTTTTGTTGTTCTTTTGCACGAGAAAATGAAGATTTCTGCCTTGATCCTTTTATCTTGTAGCACTCTCTGTTATAAAGTCTGAGGACCCAGAATGGTTTTTCTTTTGCCCCCGTGACAAAAAATACCCAAATGGGTACCGTTCTAATCGGGCCACAGAAGCTGGTTACTGGAAAGCTACTGGCAAAGATCGTACTATCAAATCTCGCAAATCATCTCCCTCAGGTCACTCACAATCTCATGCTATTGGCTTGAAGAAAACTCTAGTTTTCTATAGGGGCCGTGCTCCGAAAGGTGAACGCACAAATTGGATAATGCATGAGTATCGTGCCACTGAACCAGATCTTGATGGAACTGGCTCTGGACAGGTGAGTTATCGTAATCACATCCCGTGCTTCTCCTCCTCTTTACTTTTCTACTCATGCAAACACTGGAAATACATTAGAAACACACATATATTGTTCTCGGGGTTCTTAGGCATATTCAATTCTTTTGACATGGTATAGTGTTATATATATTCTCAAGAAATAAAATTCAAACCTAGCTAGACTGATATAAATTTGAAGAGTTCATCAACATGTCAGCTCCTGTCACTATAATATGTGTGAATTGACGTAATGCTAGGCATCTCGGGTTGGTTTTTTTTTAGTCTAATTGTTTATCATATATACAGGTGGTTTTTCTTGTCGATGTGTTTTCTTGTTGATATTAGTTGGTTATTATTTATGGAATTCCTGCTGCATTTCAAACTATGTTGCATCTGGATCAGTATGCGATCGGTGCCTGTTTGAGGATTACCCGACTTGAAAGTGTGAATTCACTAATTGAAACTCTACTTTTGACTTATTTTTCCAAATAATCAACTTGATTGTGCCTGCCTTTGTATCTGTTATATCTTTGCATTTTCAATGGCACAACACTAACTTTCTTGTGGATAATGTATGATTCACACTAATTAGTTTTCCATTATGTAATTATTATACATATGAATGTGCAAATGCATAATAATAAATCTTATTAGTAAAATATTTCTGAAAAAACTAAATAAAACGGAAACTATAAGAATTCAGATCGTTTAATTTATCGTTAAAGTTTTGGTTGCAATCTTATAGAAATGTTTCCATATATGGACAGGAAATAATTCTCACTTAGGTAATGAAGAAAGTGTCAGTCACGACCAACTCAATGTCACTATCCAGAAAGAGTTGACTAAAAGAATTTCTACTTAATGTCTTATGCCATTTTGAAAAACTTGAACGAAGAATAGGGATGTACCAAAAAGAACTAGAAAAGGTAAACACTAACAATAGCACTACACTTGGCCAAAGTTCTTGAGATGTACGAATTAGCTTACTGCAATCCTTCAGTTATATCTTTATCTTCACTTAAACTTCTCTCAATGTATATCCTATAAATGCAGGGACGCATCGATTTCTTCTCCTTAAACCATGGACTTTGGAGTAGAGTTGTCAATTCAGTTATCATGTTGTGTTTGTGTTTGATTTTGTGTCATTATCGGGTTATGATCAAAATACATCAAAGATTATTAGTGAAATAGGTCATTTTAAGACTTATTTGTGAATCATGTCGAACATTGTTCTAGTAACTTTGTGTCAGGTTCATGTCGTGTTAGTGCCTGAGAGCCCTACTTTGGTGCTAACAATGTAGGCTTCTATTAGTTTGTATGTAGTTCGCTCAAACATGAATCAAAACCTCAATTAGCTTTAACTGCAATCTGCTATCTTCAGTAGTTGGATTGTGGTCAAGGGACTCCTTGTGCTTATCTCTGAAATCGACAATCCATCCAAATTGACTGCTTTACAAGCTACAAGAATCCTGAAACTATTTTTTATCTATTACTTGCTTTGTTGACGAGCAAGTTTTTATGATCTGTCCACTCATCTTCCCATATATCATAAAGAATGGTTGCATGGAGTTGCTTCACTTGAAGTGGCGACTGGTGACTTTGAGACTGTTCAAGAATAAACCTATGGAAGTGGTATGGGAATTGACCAATACCAATAAGTTATTTGCTGTATCCTACAGTGCTGAACCAATCCGTGGGGCTCGCTGTCAAAGGGACTTGCTTTGGGATATAAATGCAATCTAACTTTATGTCTTAGTAATACCCACTGCTTCTACACTGTTTTGATTGAGACCTCCATTTCTGGTTACTCGTGGTTTTGTTTGTAATTTATTCTTTTTACCCATGCTCCAGGTAGACTATGTCCTATGCCGCTTGTTCCACAAGGCAGATGAGAGGCTTGACAATTTGAAATGCAATGAAGTTGAACATACCGGCTCGATCCCGTCTGCTGATAAATCATCTCCGGATGACGCATCATCAGATGTGTTTCGAGAGCCAGCAATGCTGGATAAGCAAATGGTCAAGGAACCAGGAGATGTGAAAGAGTGGTGGACAGATCAGGCCGACTCTTTGACTCCTACTAACCTAGCACCTGTTGAAAGCTGTGCATCTGATGGAATTGATCACTCAGGAGAAGAAACAGCAGTTGAGGTGAGAGATGAACACTTAAACTCTTCCTCGCTTTACTTCCGGGTCTTTATTTTTAATGTTAAATGAAAAAGAAACTCAAATCTTTTGCTGTTAATTGCGACATATACATCAGGTGTCTTTGCCTCTACGTGATGATTCAATGTCTGAAGAAGCCACATACAATCAATTTGATAACGTCTTAGGTGGTCTTCAATCACACAGTTATGCAGATTTGGTAGCTCCCATTGGTTCACCCTTTGCTGCCGACTTTGGCTATGAAAGAAATGGATTGCATTTTCAAGATGGTACATCTGAACCAGATGCATCCCTGTCAGAGCTATTGGAAGGCCTTCAAAACCATGTCAACAGCTATTATGAAGAGTCAACTAGCCACAAGACCTATGATCCAAGTGGGAGCTTTATTCCAAGCCACATTGATGATCCAACGCAAGCATCGATTGCAATTTGTAAGGTGAGATTCTAACTTCATAGCACAATACAACAAATTTCAACTAAGGTAGCATGTAACTTGGGCCTTTTTTGTTTTATTTCAGTTTTTCATTTTCAATTCAACAATTCTAAATGCCCAAAATCATTCATCAGAACGTAGTTTAATTTCCACGAAAATGAATAATACATTGTAAGCTTCAAAATTGAACCAAACGTTCCCTAGTATCTTGAACTTCTTGTTTGCCTTTTGAATGCATTATTGTTGTACTTGTTTATATATCATAGATTAGTCATAATCTTAATTTTCCCCTTAAACATGAAATATCAAGCATAATTTTAGTTGTGTTTTGAGCTTGATATGATCCAGCTACTTCCTAATCCTGGCATATAATGCTCATTACACTATTGACAATCTGCAGGATCAAATATCTCCAATCTCTCCCGGAGTAATATCCACTGATCCTTCCCGTTCCTGCTATGCCTTTCAAGAAGTTGATTCCTCAGTGAACACAGTTGGTGGATCATTCCATAAACCAATTAAGACATTTTGCTATTCTAATTCCATGAAAGATGATACTATCCCTGATAGAGAAACTGGAATCAAGATTCGATCTCGTCAGCCACGAAACTCACCCAGTGTGATGAACTTTACATCCCAGGGAACTGCTCCAAGGAGAACACGCATTTGCTTAGGTCCCGAACCAGAGTCCAGTTACAGCGATGCATCCAAGGACATGAAACTGAACACCCAGGTCGGTCCCATTTATTCATTTAACACTGTTTGGACTCACTATGTTGATTTGGAAGTGAGGGAGCTATGAGACATTAGTTCAAGCATTCCATTTACTAAAAGAGATCATATCGTAATCATTATATTTCTGAAAACAATACTGTATATATGTTATCTTGAGTGTACTCATTTCTCGACACTTGTGCAGGCTACTAAAGGTAATCAAACTTCATCTGAGAAGCCAGAATTCCGACATCAGAATGCAGAGACTGCCGGCAAATGCAACCCCAAAGTAGCCTCTAAAGACGGACAAACCGGCCATGCTAGGATGCTGTCATTTGCAACTGTTCGTGGAGGTTCAGGTTCTATGAAAGTTAATACCGTCGGCATATATGCAGCTATACTACTGTCTATTTTTCTTGGTGTATGGATATGTCCCAAGCTGCATGGCCTACATGGTTAGCATATATATTATGTGTGGTAATCTTATTTATTACTAACATTATACTGTTCCTTATGCCAATTACAGTTAGGGGTATTAATATTACTATTTAGGTGATGAAGGAGTCTCTGTAAATTTAGTTCATGTTGATTAATACAAGAGCTAACTAGTGTTTTATTTTTTTTATTTTTTTATTTTAATAGAAACCGCTAAGTTTTATATTCAACTGCACCCAGAGCTTCCCATTGAAGCTTAAAGTGATAACCTATTGGACATAGATAAGATGCTTAAATTACTTGTAACTGATGTTGGGAACGAAGTGCGAACTAGTTATTGTTACATAATGAAAGTGTTGTTTGTTTTTGTTTTTAAATTGAAGTAAACTAATTAAATGTAAAAGGGTGGGGGTGTTTCCATCATAATCAAACTCATGGTTAACTGGTCATAAACGAAGATTTTAATCACGACATTTTGTTATCGTTAACTTGTTATGATTTTTTTTTTACTTCACCATATTGTATTATAGTAAAAGTATTTGTGTTTTTAATACAAACCAGCTAAAATTTATGTCCCTTGCATATTGATAAATTATTTAAAATTTATGTACTGTTGTTTGTGAAATGAAAATTGAATCAGATTTCCGGATATGAGGACTGTTCAATAATATGACCATCACATGTTTATTATTATTTTTTTATATAAGGCTGTAAATGTAAATGAACTGTTACTAAGGAATTATAAGTTTATTCGAACTCGTTTAGTAAGGTTTAACTAAATGAATAGAATTAGAGTTTTATAATATTTAATTCTTGAGCTAATGAACAAATTTGTTAACTATATGAAATTGAATATATATATATATATATAGAATTAGAGTTTTATAATATTTAATTCTTGAGCTAATGAACAAATTTGTTAACTATATCAAATTGAATATATATATATATGGAGTGGATCATATACTAAAAATTAGTTCGTATTAAATAGAAATGAATAAACACCACACATCTAAAAAAATCAATGGTTGAGATTAAAACTTTATTAGAACTGAATTTTAGTTCACCCCTTAATTTGATGTATCAAAACTTACTTTAGTTTTAAGTTTCTAGACTCTTGAAATATAATCCTTGTATAAGATTGATCGAGTTGTAATAGACTAGAAACTTAGTTGTTGAAGATCGAGCGGAGCAATCAAAAACTGAGTTACTGATAATAGATTTCAAGAAGACAAAAGCTCGATATGACAAGAACCAAGTTTCTGTACCTGAAGAGAAGAACCCAAGAAACTTGAAGTTCTGAAGACAAGGTTTTCGTGGAAACTTAGTTTTTGGAAATTGAGTTTTCCTTAAGCAAGACAGAAAACTTGGGATCCAAGAGCACGTGAAACACAAGAATTTCAATGACTTTGGAAATGTCACTTTTCAGTTTCAATGTTCCAAGAGCACGTGAAACACAAGGATTTCAAAGTCAGACTTGAGACATCTCAAAGTAAAGTCAAAAGTCAGTATGAGGAAACTCAAACTTAGATTTCTCGGACTAAAACTTAGTCTGACAAGAGCAGGTAGAAAGTACACTGCCAAAAGCAAAAGATTGCACAACAGAACAGAGCAAAGCAGGAAGAATGGCCATTATTGAACAACACAATCCTTGTCTCTAACGGCTGGTTTGACGTGTCTAACAGGCAGAAATTCGAATTGTCGATTAGCACCTATAAATAGCTCAATGATTTAACAAGAAAAGGTTACGAACTCTCAAGAAAAGATAAGCCGATAGTCTCTGTCCAACTTTCTACTCAAGCTCTCTGAAATTCCATGTTCTTTGTACACGAGACTTAAGTTTCTAACTTAAGTTATTCACTTCCGTGCATCTGACGAAGTGCACGAGGCTGAAGTTCTAAGCTGAAGCTACTTGGTGAATATTACTTTCCTTAGTAATATTCATAGCAGTCAGTTCCTACTATGGAAATCTGATTCTCACGGGCATTACCAACCATACTGAGTTTTGGGAAGAACAAGAAAACATCCTACTGACCAGTTTGAAGGCTACGGGGTGCGTCCTCACTTCAACCAGAAGAAGGAGTTAGCTGACAAGGAGTTTATGGGCGAGTGACGACAACAGACCGAAGGACGAAGACTTCCGACGGGTTGACCATAGATCGTGAGAAGGCTTGTAATACTGAAACTTAGTGGATTCCCGATTAAATTAGGAAGTGTGGACGTATGACTTTGATTCCGAACCACTATAAATATCCTGTCTCATTTACTTGCTTTATTTAAATTTCTGCATTCAGAACTTGCTTACATATTTGAAACCTTCAAAACTTGGCTAAGTATTGAAGCTTATATCTTGAAACTTAACAATTTCTGAGCTAAACTGAGTGTTGACTTTTCATTAAATTGAAAACTGAGTCAAGTCAATTTTCAGACCAAGTGCAGGATTTTTAAACTTCTGCTTATTATATTATTACTCTGATTTCGGGACCAACAATTTTTTTTCCAGATCTCATGTTTTTTTCTTTATAAATCATGCTTAATCGAATTAAGCATGATTTATAAAGCAATGAAGCACAAACGAAAATTATGCTTAATTTTTCAAGATTTGATGTTTTAATCTCAACCATTGAGGATATGAATCTAATGACTGAGATTCATTCCTAATTAACACAAACTTTAATTTTAGCACTTGATCATAACTATATATATATAGGGGAGTGATCACATGAGAATGTTTGTTACCATGAGAAATAAAAATAAATCTCGGCCTTTCAAATGGGCGATCCAACGCTCAACACTAAATAAATCTCGTCTGCATTATAGTGTAGTAAAATATGCATTGAAGAATATTTTTGTAATATTTTTTCTCTCTCCTCTAAAGATTACAAAAGTCAACACTCAGCTCGGAGGAGGCAATGGCCCAGAGATCATAGAAAACCCTATGCTGAGTGGACTACTGAAGATAAAACACAATCTCACCTGGATCTGTGGCCATGGAGATGATTCTTCAATCTCTACCGGAAGCTCTGGTTGTTGAAGCACTGGAGTATGACACGGCAAAATAGGTTTGAGATTTTCTTGGCACTCTCTGCCAAGAGACCAATCAAATGAAGCGAAACAAGCTTCAAAACTGCGTAGATAAGTAAGAATATTTTCAAATGCTTCCTGGTGAAAATATTAATGTAGGATTTGAGTCTACAATAGACAACATGAGTTGCCATTTATTTCTTTAGCCGTTTGGATCGTTCTTAGGGTATCAAAACAAATCAGATTGAAAAAATCAAGCGAACCCTATGCATGCTCCTAATATTCAATTGCAAAGGATGGATCTAAGGAATACCTGAACTCCAACGACTGATCTACAGATCTAGATCGAAGACAATGATGAAGGAGTAGATCTGGATGTAGGATCGATCAAAGCTATCTTGTTCCAACATATCTGATCTTCTAATTTGTTCTCTTGCTCCTCGGAAATCTGGTGAGGATACGCTACCGAGTTGAATAAGAGATCCGGAGAAATCGATCACTTCCTCCCACTGATAGCCATCGCCCCTCTCTCTCTTTTCTCTCAAAGTTGTGTGTAAACTAATGATTTGTTAAAGAGAAGGGTTTATATAGTGCTAGGATTTGCAAAACCCTAACCCTAATGGGCTCTGAGCATCTTGTGGGCCAAACCAGGGACCAAATGCAAATAATAAAGTTGGCCCTATTTATTAATTAATTCCATGTTCAAACCAGAACATAATTAACAATAAAACATTGTCTTAACCTTCACCACGGTAACAATGCTGACTCACCCCTTTATTACCACGTAATTTGGAACGGGTTGCATTAAACTTGAATGATCCACATATTTAAGGTTCCAGACATTAATTAATTAATTTGACTTATGACAATTAGCCATAATTAATTAATCTCTTATTTCCTGAGTAGTACCACTTACTCCTTTTCACTTATGCCTGAATTAAATAATTCAACCTGAAGGGTTTAGCATAATGAACCTTGTGAGCTCCTCAGGGAATGTCCCCATCCTAAAACGGATATGATTACCTACATGTCCAGCCTAAGCAGGCCACATACAAACCGCCACACCCAAGATGCAGGTATAAGAGTACATGAAAGGCTCGCCACCATAGCAGGTCAAAGTGTGGTCAACTTATGTATGCCCCTTAGCCTTCCATTAGGTTTAAGATCATAACAAGTATCTAGAGATCTGGCTCATTCATATGTCAATTAGAATGACACATCTCACTGTTGATCCCATCAATACATAAAGATGTATCGATACATCAAGTAGCTAGGATAAGCTCACTTATAAACTGATGTGCCGCAGCCTAAACCAACAACCTATCCAGAGACTGTCTCAACCGTGATACTGTTTATACGTTGCTAGGTCAAACGATTCATATGATCCTCTGTGATCTCTTACACACCATATGCTCATCCCTATAGGCGAGATAATAGGATATTATAGTTCGTATCATATGTTTGTTATATCAGATAGCGACTATGTTGATGTAACACATTTATGAAGACCAGTGTATCAAACGAACCCACTTAATCATAAATGCTTTTAGTATACAATCCCAACAATCTCCCACTTATACTCAAAGCATAATACCATTGCTTTATCTGAGTATTAAGAGTGTCTATATCAGACCTAGCTTATTTACATGATTATCATCTTGTGATTGATTTTACCTACAGATCCAGACTATGAGCGTGATCCTCATAAGTCTTCTGAGGTAAACACCGTGTAAATAAATTTGCTAGACCTTCATGTCAATCGCTCCCACTTTGTACACATCGCCTCTTATCACGATTTCTCATATGATGTGGTACTACATATTCTATGTGTCTCACCACCTTGTGAGTCTTGGGTTCCCCTTGAGTTTGTCATTGCACTAGCATGATCACAGTACCTTGTGATTCTATTAGGCAAACTCGGAACACACACCTCTAGAGGATAACATCGGAGTTATACTACTTCTTGTGAAGCAAATGAAGCTGTCACACACTCAGCCTTCATACCAGAATTCGCAACACACTTCTGTGGTAGATTCCTATAACTCCTCCTCCAAGGCCAACACATAGTTAGTGGTCGATTTCTTTCCTTATGATCCTCCTGGATATTCGATGCCAGTCAACCCACAGGGCACATTTATAAACCAATGTGCCTGTCCAGAGTTGAATTGATATCTATTCACCATGCCTATAACATTACAAATATCTGACTTCATTCATCACCATATAGAAAGACAACAAACCTTTCTTGGCATGAAACGAGTCATTACAGAATCAATTTAAGCAACTTGAGAAACCTAAACACCCTTTCTTGTGCAAACACAAGATTTTAATCCAATGGGTGTTCCAGTATCTCATATTTCCTACTTCTGAAACTGTTTGGATAACCATCTTTTTATGCCTGACAATATCTTCACACCATTTCCGAATGTGAAAATACAATCTACATAATGTGCAAGGAAAACCACGCTTCCGCTGACACATAACTGGTACATGAAACTCTCATTCTCAATATACAATATCAAAACGTCTGTTTCATGACCTTGAAGCTCCCTTAAGTTCATACTTGAACTTCTTTGGCTTATAGACAAGATGCTGCTCACCTTACTGCACATAACTTATCTGGTTGTTGCATATAGATGCCATTTTATTTTATTAAGGTACCCGTTTGTGAAAACCACAGACGCTGACACCTATCTTCCAGATGCTTAGGTTCATATGTGTTGTTATTGATGAAAGAATTCGAATGTATTTAACAGTTGCAACCAGTGAGAAGGTCTTGTTATGAAACATACCTTGCTCACTAACCTAGACTTTTGAAATATACTAGGTTACCATTCGAGCATTTCTTTACTTGTACATCAATCGGTCGTCTATAGCTGGAAAGCTATTTGATAACACTGATCTTGATATACAACCATAACTGTTACTGATTCATTACTGAATCCATGACTTGACGTCATTAAACTGCATCGTTTGTCTTAATAGTTTCGTTGTGCATTAAGGGTACAATACAATATTGTTCGTCAACTGAGAATAAGTCCGAAGACTATTTTCCACGAACTAGTATTGTTAAGCCCGTTAAGGCAACCTCCCACTGCAACGATGCTCCTTTTATGTTGTCAGTTATAGGTGCATCAATTTGTGGTTTACCGCCTTGAACGGGGGACCGTGCAATTGGTACCATACCTACCAAGGTATGCTCAATATGTCATGGGGTATTTCCTGATGGATTTGAATTGTCTTCTCCATATCGTTGGAAAACAATCTCACACTTGGATTTGTGGTTTCATCATATACAACTTACTTGTATTTCAGATACAAAAGAAACCACCTTTTTTGTTTACTTGGGATAGCCCACAAAACAGTATTAGCTTAAAACCTTTCTTCCAACCAATCAGTTTCCTTCATCAGCTTAAAGCCGAACTACCCATCATTGTCTTTTGACAAAGTCAAAATCTACTAGGGTATTTGAACTGATTTAGAAGACACTAGTTAAGCAGATACATTACTGCTTTTGGTGCACCTCCCAAAACCGAAAAATGGCAAAGCTGGCATAGCAAATCAACCTTAAATAATCTTATTTATTTCGTTCTTTCTACACCATCCTTTTGAGGTATAATAGGTGCAGTCAATTGGGATACAATCCCTTTGCTCTGCCAGATACTGGAAAACACATCACTTGAGATACACACCATTATGAATGAACCATAATGTGTTTACAATCTTGTTTAACTTTTTCTCTACCGTAGTGTTAAACGCTCTTGATTAAAGCAAGAAACTAAGACTTGTAGTGAATTAGATAAACATATTCATATCTTAAGTGATTACAGTACCAATTCTTATTTAAGGCAATCGCGGAAGTAGACTCAACACAGAGCAAATACGAAATAACTTCTAAAGATACAATCGCCTATTAAAAGGCCTAGTTATCATCTTATACCTCTAAGTAGTGCTTATAAGTACCATTCTTAGGAATACCTGGATAAGATCCATAATCCCATGAATTACTTAAAACTACTAAAACTGATGTAACCTTATCTCTAGTGAGATTTTTTAATATGCCATATATCACTGTTAGTTTATGTAAACAAGTACTGAAGAGAAACATCCATTTAAACATAATGGAAAACATTGTTATTTATCATGACATAATAACTCTATCATAAATAACTGATAATCCAAAGTAACATAAATGGAAATGAGTTTTATACAAAACATCTCTTCAAATCTTGGAGATGGTAGTCCCGCCATCTTCAAGCCTTAAGCTTGATCCCCTGCAAAGCGTAGCAAACATGATTAGTGACCTCAGTTACCACTACCCACTAAGGAGTAGAAAATCAATACTAAACATGTTTCAACTACCAATGCAAAACATGACGTACCTTGTCCCTTAGTTAACAAACTTGGACAATTTACTTTCTAGTGACCCTTCTTGCCACACTTGAAACATTTGTCTTTCTTGTTATCTTTCTTTCCTTTGTTCCTCTCTCCTTTATCATTCTTCTTCTTCATGTCATTACGACGTGACTTAGTAGAACTTTTAGCAAGAGATCTGGAAAGACTTGATAATGCAAGATTGCTGCCACTGCTTCCTTCATTCCTCTTTTCTTTGACATCACTGTTCTGACTCGGAAGCAAATCAGAGCGACTCACAGAAAAGACTGAAGAAGCTTCTACTGACACAAGATCCTTGAGCAAACTGTGAACAATATACTCACTCTTGTTTTTCTCAACAGAAATTCTGAAGTCATCAAATGACTTCGGCAGCGTGTTGAGTATCAAGTCAATTTTTGACATCATTGTCAATTTGACCACCCATTAATGTGTACTCATCGATGAGCTGGATGAGTGATTCCACATGTTCACGCACTGAACAACCCTGACCCATTTTCTGTCTTACAATGCGCTTGATAAGACTGGACCTAGCATGTCCATCGAGCCCGCCATATGCTACGTCAAGACGTCGCATAATATCATGCGCATACCATACATCACTATAACAAGGACGCAGTGCATCTGACATACCACCCAAGATGTATTGTATGGTCATGCCATTCAACCACATCCACATGTGATACTGTGCACGCTCCTCGTCGGAAGATGTATCGGTCGGCAGACTCGGACAGGGAGTTTGCAGAACAAGCAAATGTCCAAATGAATCCAAAAGTTTGACAATATCACTTTTCCAACCAGGAAAATTCGTACCAGTCAAGGAATTGTGTTCAATTGAATTAACGAGCGATGCAATAATAGACATATCTGAAAAATAAATAAACGGATTAAAGTAGGCACACACTACGAACGATTGAAACAAATATGCATAGAACCTTTAGATAAAACAATGCAATTTGCTTCCTCTAATTGCCCAAGCTAATCTACCACAAGTTGCTTCAACAGACGTTTACGGCAAACGCCCAACTAGACCAAAATAGGTCCTTTAACTTCTCTCCATGCCAGGTATCCTCCGGCAAAAGAAATTAATATTGGAGATCTTAAGACCATGTTCACCTATCCGGATCAGGGACATCATTCATGAGTTATACTCCAGGCAACATCTAAGCCAATTAACCACAATCCTAACTCCGGATGTTAAAAGGCGATTTGGCATACGTACTCGACCCATACCGCATGCCCTTTACACCCTTTGTTATCTCATTTAGATTAATCTTAGAGGCCAGTAAAAGTTGTCTCAATGCAAGCCGCTTCAGCAGACGTTAGCTTAGAGGCTCCCACTTCTCATCTTAAACTAAATGTTTTATTTAGAAACCTCATCGCATTAGAACTTGTAATTTATTACTAACGCAAGCTGCTTCCGCAGACGTTTACGCTTTGAAATGCCTTACTACTGATGAGAGGCCGTGTTTGTGGAGGTCTAATGATTTTAGTTTAAAAGATAACCAAAATCCAGCTTAATATTTTTAATTTCTAAAGGTTTCATGCGCACACATTATTTTATGTCTCATTAATTATGTCACATCTAAAATTCCATCATAAATTAATATGATTCCGAAAATTATAGACTTAACTCAAAACATAAAATAAATCACATAAAGCATGCTCAATAATTAAATAATTATAACATGCTTAAACAGTAAATAAATAAAGCAAGTAAACATGTTTTCCTATTATTTACTATTGCGCACATAATAAATCACATCAGTACGAGAATAAATTAAATAAACAAATAAAAGTTTCTCGTGGCCCCTCAGATGCGATTACATGAAAATAAATTAAATGTAACTATTACAAGATTTAATTCCAATACAGATCTTCAAACTGGGCCTCCGTTGGACTTGAAAACTGAATCGGGCTGAAAAACAACAGTTGGGCTTCAAATTAGGATTTATGGATAATACTGCAGCCAAACCCTAATTTCCAGGTGTGCGGGTTGCCTCCGGGCCGACGGGCCCGAGCTGCAGCCCGTGTAGCCACCAGCCACCACCCTTTAGCACAGCCGCTCCGCCGCCGGCCAAAGATGTCACCTACCGCTACCACCGTTGCAGTCGTCGCCACTCTCCATCGCAGACGTCACCACCCCTTCAGCCTCCATCGCCGGTCGCAGCAGCAGCATTTCCCGATGGCAACACGAGGAAGCAACAGCGGCTGTCGCAGCCATTTGCTGCACAACACCACCGCCGCGCGCAGACCTTGCGCGCGGCTTCTGCCGACGACCTCGTCGCCTGCCAGCAGCACCGCACCGTCCGCCATGGTCGCAGACCACCCGTAGCACCGCCGCCTCGCCTGCCAACATCACGCGCAGAGAGCTCGCACTGGTTCACCTCCACCACACGCAGAAGATGCAGCGAGCAGGGGCGGCGCAGAGGCAGCTTCGCGACGGAACCCTAGCCGCCGCAGCCTGAGCCTCTGTCCAACCACCTCCCGCACACCTCGCCGGACAGTCGTGTGCCTGGAAGCTCGCCAGAAACGTGCGCTGGAGCCAAAGCAGGCGCAACCCAGCTGCAAAGCAGAAACCTACCCGCCGCCGCCGGCAAGGCCGCCACCTTTGCTGGTGCTATGGATGAACCATGATGTCGTGTTCATGTTCTTCGTCTCTTCGTTCTTCCGGATCTCAGATTCTCCAATTTTTATGGATTTGAAGAATAAAAAAATACAAAAATAGATCTAAAATCTTTTACATGATTTTCCCTATCAAATCTAACCACGTATTTTCTCGTGGTGAAAAACAAATAAAAAAACGAGAAGGCCACGAGAACAAAAACATCCACGACCATTCAAATCCATCCACAATAATATAAGCATACACATTTATTCAATCTTAATTTATTTAAGATAGAGCCTAAAAATCCAAACCTGGTTCTGATACCAATTGTAGGATTTGAGTCTACAATAGACAACGTGAGTTGTCATTTATTTCTTTAGCCGTTTGGTTTGTTCTTAGGGTATCAAAACAAATTAGATTGAATAAATCAGGCGAACCCTATGCATGCTCCTAATATTTAATTGCAAAGGATGGATCTAAGGAATACCTGAACTCCAACGACTAATCTACAGATCTAGATCGGAGACAATAACGAAGGAGTAGATCTGGATGTGGGATCGATCAAAGCTATCTTGTTCCAACAAATCTGATCTTCTGATGTGTTCCCTTACTCCTCGAAAATCTGGTGAGGATACGCTAACGAGTTAAATCAGAGATCCAGAAGAATCGATCACTTCCTCCCACTGATAGCCGTCGCCCCTCTCTCTCTTTTATCTCAAAGTTGTGTGTAAACTAATGATCTGTTAAAGAGAAGGGCTTATATAGTGCTAGGGTTTGCAAAACCCTAACCCTAATGGGCTCTGAGCATCTTGTGGGCCAGACCAGGGACCAAATGCAAATAATAAAGTGGGCCCTCTTTATTAATTAATTCCATGTCCAACCCAGAACATAATTAATTAATAAAGGCAAAAACTTGTGTTAGGCACGCCTAAACGGTTTAGGCGGGTTTTATCCATACCCAAATGGGTTTACCCATCCCAAATAAGGTTTATTAATCCCCAGTTAGGTTTTATTAGATGGGTTTGTGTTGGGTTAATGGATAGAACCAGCCTAAACCGTTTAGGCATGCCTAACCTGAGACCTTCCCATTAATAATACATTGTTTTAACATTGACCACGGTAACAATGCTGACTCCCCCTTTATTACCACGTAATTTGGAACGGGTTACATTAAACTTGAATGATCCACATATTTAAGGTTCCAGACATTCATTAATTAATTTGGCTTATAACAATTAGCCATAATTAATTAATCTCTTATTTCCTGAGTAGTACCACTCACTTCTTTTCACTTATGCCTGAATTAAATAATTCAACCTGAAGGGTTTAGCATAATGAACCTTGTGATCTCCTCACGGAGTGTCCCCATCCTAAAGCGGATATGATTACCTACATGTCCAGCCTAAGCAGGCCACACACAAACCGCCACACCCAAGATGCAGGTATAAGAGTACATGAAAGGCTCGTCACCATAGCAAGTCAAAGTGTGGTCAACTTATGTATGCCCCTTAGCCGTCCATTAGGTTTAAGATCATAACAAGTATCTAGAGATCTGACTCATTCATATGTCAATTTGAATGACACATCTCATTGTTGATCCCATCAATACATAAAGCTGTGCCGACACATCAAGTAGCTAGGATAAAATCACTTATAAACTGTTGTGCCGCAGCCTAAACCGACAGCCTATCCCGGGACTGTCTCAGCCGTGATACTGTTTATACCTCGCTAGGTCAAACGATTCATATGATCATCTGTGATCTCCTACACACCATATGATCATCCCTATAGGCGAGATAATAGGAAATTATAGTTCGTATCGTATGTTTGTTATATCAGATAGCATCTATGTTGATGTAACACATTTATGTAGACCAATGTATCAAACGGAGACACATAATCATAACTGTTTTTAGTATACAATCCTAACAATTGAATATATGGAGGCAAGATTTAATGCTATAATATGTGAGCTTAAAAATTTGGGGAGAGAGTACAATATTGCAGATCTAAATGCGAAGATTCTCTCCAAGATGCCTAAGGAAGATTGGTTTGTCAAAACTTTGACCGTAAAGGAGAAAGACCTGTCAAAGATGTCGACGAAGGATGTGTTCGTTCAATTACAAGCTCATGAGTGGGATATACAAATGTTGAACATGAAACAAGCCGTCCGTAGTGTCAGCACTCAACCTGAAGAAAATGTGGCCTTCTTCGTGAACAAAGATTTCAAAAGGAGACCACCAAAGCCGTATCAAGCTGAAAAATTATATGGTCAAACCTCTGCATCGAAACCAGCCCCAACTCCATCTTATCCTCAGAAAAAGGAGGAAGAAAGCTTAGTTGCTGAGCTCAAAGAATAGATGAGGAAGCTGACCAAGCTTCTTGAAAAAGCAAAGGCAAAATCTGAATGTTCACAAGGAAGTGAACAAAAATTCAGCGAAAGACCACCAAAGGCATGCTTCAAATGCAACTCCCCATATCATCTCAAGTATGAGTGCCCGTTGGTCTCAAAGAAAGAAAAGGAGTGCCTGAAGAGGATCTTTGAAAAAAAAAGCTTCCAAAGTAGTAGCCAAGGCCATGTTGTCACGAACTAAAGTTCCAGAAATTTTAAAAGAACGATGATGGCCGACGATGAGGCTGAGCAGGAAGCATTCTTGGTGCTCATGGTCAAGCTTGGGGAGGATGCATCAGATGAAGAAGAACAATAGCCATAAACTGAGACATAAAACTTGGTAACTACCTCTAACTCAGTTTCTAGTTCTCATGCATGCATGGAAGAGGACACTGATTCCATTTGCTTATATTCAGAAACAATTTCTCTAGAATCACTAGCCGAAGAGTTTTCAAAGTTTTATGAATTGAAAAATGTTTTAGTTGGTGAAAATTCTTCACTGAAACCTGAAATTTCAAATCTGACCAAGGAGATAGAAGGATCGAGGTTACTCAGTGAAGAACTGACTAAACTTAAGAAAGAACACTCTATTCTATTTAAAAAAGTTCATAATCTTTCAGAAGAGTGTGATTTCTTAAAGCTGAAAATTACTAGTGATAAAAAACTTATCTGACTTCTCGTAAGTCAGTATCGTAGTCTCTATGCTGAGTACCTAAACTCAGTATAGGCCTTGGCCATACATAGTGAAACCAAGTTTCACGCACGAACACTTCTTCAAATCTCGAGCATATCTCTTGTTGGGTCTTCTGCACCTAAGTTCTCTTACAACTCAAATAATCTTATACAAGAATTACAAGATAGAACTCTAGAAACCTAGTGCTAAACTTTAGTTAAACTTTTGTTCCCTACTCGGGTTCGTGATGAAAGCGCTTTGTAAGAGGTCATCAGATCAGCTCGAGATATGAAGGCATATGTGTGAAATTATATAGGGGTGCACTAGGGTGGAAACCACCTCTTAGATGTGAAATAAAACTTGATCTTAGCCTTTGACTAATAAAATTAACGTGGCAGATTTAATTTTGAATCTGAAAAAATTCGCTACAATTAAAAAACAAAAAAGTTGCATAAAAGGGTTAGGTGGTAAATTTGCAAATAACCATATCTTACCCACAATTTTTTTAGCTTGAATTTAAGAGCAGTTATGCATTAAATATGGCAATTTTAAATTAAGTAAATCTATTTGAATTAATTACATATTTTCACCCACTGCATTTAGTGTCGTTACTTTACCGAATCTCTTCTCCTCCACAATACAACCCTCAGTTGCTGAAAAATTGTTTTTTCTCTACCGGCGGCCGACAAAAAAACAACGATGACATCACTGCGTTAAGTCTAGTTCTTATTTTTCTACTCGTTTATTGGAATTGTTTTTCATTATGATTAAAAACGTAGTCGACAACACACATTTTTTTCCTTCTAAACCTAGGTATCTATATATATTATTTTATATTGTTATACTGCAACTATTATATTGTTATACTGCACATTTATAGGCGTAAAATCTGCAATAATTCAAAATAGAGAAAGTTTTGTAAATAATTAATGTTAAAAAACTATTAATGTGAATTGGAATTAGCAGAGTACTGCAACTATTATATCGTTATACCACACATTTACAGGCGTAAACTCTGCAATAATTCAAAATAGAAAAATTTTGAAAAATAATTAATATTAACAAAACTATTTTTGTAAATTCAAATTATCAGAATACTGCAACTATTTTATCTTTATATTGCACATTTACAGGCGTAAAATCTGCAATAATTCAAAACAGAAAATTTTTAAAAAAATAACTAATATTAACAAAACTCTATGTGAATTCAAATTATCAGAGTACTGTAACTATTATATTGTTATACTGCACATTTACAGGCGTAAAATCTGCAATAATCCAAAACTAAAAAGTTTTGAAAAATAATTAATATTAAAACAACCAAAAGGATTGTCGGCAGTCGGCAGAAATCACAGAACATATATGCAAGTATACAGGCTTAAAAACTGCAAGTATGCAGGCTTATGTAATGCAAATCAAACTTGAAAATAAAGAAATTTATTCTATAAAATATCAATCAAGCAACTTCAGTTATCTCGTCAATGTATAAATCAGGATTCACATCATCGTCAAGAACCGCGAATCTGTCGACGATGGCTGCATGAAACTGGTTCTTACTTGTGTGGAAAGCCTCCTCCGCTGCGGAGTCGTCGCCTTCTTCACTTTTTAAAGAATTCTTTCATTAGAACCTCTTTTGGTGGTGGAGTTTTTCACTTGCGGAAATTGTCATTAGTGATCTAATTCACCAGATAGAGTAACTCGGGCACTGACATGGACAACAAGATTTATCAGCATCGGCAGACATGCAGTGGCCGCAAATATTTCCTCAAACTTGTGATAGTGGCCGCAAATCCCACTTGGGTTCTCCCTCTCTGGCATTCTCATAATTGGCAGAAACTCGGCGGCTCACCTGTTGATCCAATGCTCCTATGGTGAAATTTTGATTTAGAGATTTAAATGTTCGATTGACTGGAACGATTTTGAGATTTTGTGGGGAGTTTTTTTTTTTTTTGGAATAATGGATGAGATATTTCAGTAAATAGTTATGGAAAGAATATAATTAGGAAATATTAATTACCATTAAGCACTTAATATAATTTAAAAATAATTAAATTTAGTAATAAAATAAAGTAAAAAATTTAATCTGGACCATTCAAGATTTAAAATTAAAGGTATAGATTTGGTCTTATCTCTCATCTAGGAAGTGGTTCACATATGATTACAACTCTCTGTCTCTCTCTCTATATATATATTGTAGTGTTCCAGTGAGAATGAAACTTACTATGAGAAATGAGAAAGAATCTTGGCTGTTGATTTCGCAAGATCAACGAACCATATTACATAACAGTTTATTAAAAAAATGCGGCATTTTATGGTCAATATCCTACATTAAAGGACAATATAGTAATTATATACAATGAATGATAATTTTAAAACTTGCATTTTAACTACTATTTTGTCCATTTTAAGGGCAATATCTTTCATTTTAACTACAATTTTGGTCATTTTAAGGGCAATGTCGTGCATTGACATTACATTGCATAGTAAAATGCTTAATCTCTCTACTTACAACATTTTATCTTCAATATTGTGCATTTTATCTTAGCAAACATGCATTTTATCAAAACAAACATGCATTATATCTCATTAAGAAAAAAAAAATTCTCTAGTAACGAAAGATTACATGTATCAAAATCTGAATATCCATATCTAATCTGATATGGAAAATATTGTTATAACTTAGAAAGATTATCTGATTTCAAAATTTAAATATATATATCCTTAATTTATTTGAATATTCTTACCATGTCTACTCAAATGAACCATCATCTTATTTGTGCATCAAAATAATCTAAATTCATGTTGAAAGTTTACTTGTAGTTTTGAATTTTATTTTAAGACGTCATATCAATCATTCATACATCGAAATAAATATCGACATAATTCAATCTCACTCTGTTCCATAAATAAAATGTATGTTGATGCCATTTATCTTAAAATAAGTTTATTATATTTTTTTATATCAAATATGCATTCCAATATTATTGTATTGTATTGCATGAAATAAATATTATATTCTCACCTCATTTTATCTTAGAACTTGTTCATTTTATCATAAAACTTGTTCATTATATCTCTATAGAATATGCATTTTTTGAAAGAATATGATGCATTTTATACATCATATAGTGCATTTTAAATAAGGGGATAGAATAAAAGTAAATTTCATTGATCAAGTTAAATATAAATTGTGTAGATCAATCAATTTGATGTAGTATATATATTAATTTTAAAATAAAAAAACAAATATATCAAAATTGGTCTCTATTTCTAGAGAATTTATTTTTTTGAATTTTGGTATGTTTTTTTTATTTATTTTTATGATATTATATAAAACAAATATCAATTTTATTATTTATCTCTAACAAAACTAAAAAAAATACACATGACATATGATTGGTTAAAAACAAAAAAAGAAAATTAAAAAGGAAGAACGCCCCACAAGGTTGGAATGGGATCAGTGGAAGAGAACCACGATCGGTTGAATCTGTTGAATTTTATCGTATTTTTTTTCTTTTCCTATGTTGAGCAAACTGCATGCATCAGCGGTCGCCGTTAGCCATAGTCTAAGAAACATGGATTATATACCTAGAAAACATGCATTATATAACTAATATTCATTATATACCTAACAAATAACTTCCTGCATATAATATGATATTACTCTTATTTTAGAACAATATTACTATTATTATACGGTATTACTTCGTGCATTATATATGGTAATACTTTTATATTAGAGCAAAATTATATCACTTCATTATAATGCATATGTTATTATTATATAATACATAACAAGTGCAAATATAATGATGAATGATGATTTTACTGGAAAAATAATATGTATTTTATCTATCATATTCTACATTATATACTAGAATTTCATGCATTATATTGTGCAACTTCATTCATTAAATAAGAATTCTTGTACTACAAGAATTATGCATATATTCACTAATTTTATTTTTACAGTGATTTTTTAATAAAAAATATAGGGTATTAATTTTATTTTGGAGCAAAATTATACTACTTTCATTATAATGCAAATGTTATTAACATATAATACATAACAAGTGCATATATAATGATGAATGATCGATGATTTCACTAAGAAAAATATATTGCATTTTATCTATCATATTTTGCATTATATAATATAACTTCATGCATTATATTGTGCAACTGCATTCATTACTGTTACGAGAATTATGCATATAATCACTAATTTTCATTTTTATGATATTTTTAAATTAAAATATATGCAATAAGAATTTCGTTTCAAAGATAATTAATTACCATTAATTTGATATATGATACTTGAGAAAATAATATAAATTGAATGAGTTATGATCATTTAAAGATTTATGATGATTTTAGAGGAGAGAGAAAAAATATTACAAAATTTCTCTTAAATGCATGTTTTACTACACTATAATGCAGATAGATTTATTTATTCTTGAGGGTTGGATTACCAATTTGGATGACTGAGATTTATTCTTATTTTTCATGGTAACAAGCATTCTCATGTGATCACTCCCCTATATATATATATATATATTTATTCTTATTTCTCATGATTACAAGCATTCTCATGTGATCACTCGCCTATATATAGTGGATCCAGTGAGAAAAGTCTCCCGTGAAAAAATAAGAATGTTGCTTGATTATGTTTACAATATTGCTTCATAATCAAGCAACATTCTTATTTTTTCACGGGAGACTTGTGTTGGGAAATTTGGCTAAGTTTCCCTTCCCCAGTAGCTAATTGTATAGATTATAGTTTTGGTGGATCAAAACCTAAGTCCTACCAGCGTCAGTTTGTCTCTAGAATAGCTCTAGTCTCAAATGTAAAGTCCTGTTTAGGTCTTTTGAGTTGTAAGTCGCAGCTGATCAAGACTCATGCTGGCTACTGTTCACCAGCATGAGATGTGCTTACCAGTTGAGAGAAGTCTCACCAGCAAGCGACTGACAAGACTCATGCTGACACTGTTCATCAGCATGAGTAGAGCTAACGACTGGCTACTGTTCACCAGCAGAATATGTGTTCTGGCTGACACTATTCACCAGCGGTGAAGCCACCAGTCACGGGAGATTTCAAGAGATAACATCAGACGAATTGGTAGACCTTGATTGTGCTAAGGAAAGTCACCAGCAGAGACTGCCAGCACAAGATCACCAGCATGATCTACCAGTCGGATGTTACCAGCAGAATTCAAGATTCGCTCTCCCAGTATCTTTGAGACAAAAAGAAGATTCGTCTGAGGAATAAACTGACAAAGTATGACTTTAAGGGAGGATACCTTAAAGTCTATCAGTTCAAGACACCAGTTGCGATTCCTCGTACTGACGAAATAGAGCCGTTCTGACATAAAGAGATCAATGTCAGATAAAGCGGTCAAGGTATGGCGCTTTCCAGAAAAGCATACCTGCCGCCATCAAAAGGACATCCGAGGTCTGACACCTTTCTGGATGTGTCCAAACGGCTAGAAATTTGAATGGGATCCTGCGTCTATAAATAGGTCGGAGCTACCAACATTTAAGATGCTTGCTGGCTTCCAAACATTCAAGATCATTCTCTCCTTCCGAAAGTTCTTACGCGCAAGCAAATCTTTCGAGGCCTTTCTAAAGGCTTTCCGTGTGTTGATTTATTCAAACACGAGACTTCAAGCTTCCAGCTTGTAAGTTACTGATCTCATTGGTGCTCTTTCTCTTCTGAGAAAGTTCACAGCAGCTCCTGTGCCAGCCAGCACTTGAGTTATTACGGGCATTCTGCCGCAAAAGGATCTACGTTCTTGGGAGAACTAAAACACCCAGTCAGCTGTGGAGGTTGAAGTGACGTGCTCGCACTCCACCATCTGACGAGAGTTGAAGAAGGACAAGGACCGGGAGCGGTTGATCCAGTGGACTGGTAGACGGGGCATCTACCAGCTGGAGATAGATCGTAGGAACTTTGTACCTGATTGCTCTTATAGTGAATTTCCAGTGCTACGACTGGAGAGTGGACGTAGATCAGTTGATCGAACCACTATAAAAATCCTTTTGTCTTTATCAGCTTTCTGCATTTTCATACTGATTTGAAACCCAGTAACTGATTACTGGTGTATATCTGAAAACTGATATAACTGTGCAAACAAGACTAATATATTCTAAGTCTCGAGCTACCAGCTGACCAGCCAGTCGCCAGTCAGCTGAGTACTCATAGTGCCAGTTGACTTACCAGCTGACAAGGTCCCAGTCAGCTGAGTAACCAGCAGAGCGTAAGAAACGAACAAACACATTTTCCGCTGCCAAGTTATACCCTGATATCCGGGACCAACAAGTGGTATCAGAGCGGACGGTTCTTATAGACCGTTCGTATCTGAGTCGCTTAGGACCGTGATCCGCGTTTCCTTGCGCTCTCTTTTTGTTTGTCTGTCTGTTTAGCTCAGGTATCCGAAGATGAACATTCCGAAGCTACTCGATTACAAGACTGTGAAGCATGATATATGGCGGAAGAGGTCGCTCATCTCTCTAAAGAGCATCCATCCAGAGATGAAAGATGTGCTGGAGACAGGGCCAATCGAGATCACCAAGATACAGGACCAGCTAGGAGATCGTCCAGCTGCTGTGATCCCAAAGCCTCAAGACGAATGGAACGCCGAGGACAGGAAGCGGAATCAGTTGGATTCCATTGCTCATGAGTTGATCCTGGCATGTCTTCCAGAGTCGCTGATGGAGGATGCACTCCAGTTTGACAATGCCAAGGGAGTATGGGATTATCTTGATAGTCTATGTCAAGAAACTGATCAAATGAAACGCAACAAATTGCAGGTTGCGGTGGACAAGTACGAGTCCTTCCAGATGCTGACCGGGGAAACCATCAAGGAGATGGAGGCGAGATTCAACGCCATTGTCAGCGAGCTGAAGTCTCTGGGCAGAGAGTACGACAATGCTGATCTTAATGCAAAGATCCTGTCCAAGATGCCCAAAGAGGATTGGTTCGTGAAGACCACAGCTCTGAAGGAGAAGGACCTGTCCAAGATGACTCTCAAGGAGTTATTTGCTCAGTTGCAGGCACATGAGTGGGATATCCAGATGGTGAACAAGAATGAAGCCATCAGGAATGCTGGATCTCCCAGCATCAAAACTCATGACGAAGCTTATTTCGTCAAGAGGAACTTCAATTGGAAGCCCAAGAAGCCGTTTCATACTGACAGACCTGCTGGCCAGCACAACCAGCAGAAAGAGATCCCATCCACATCGGGATCTAACCCCAAAGGCAACGAGAGCTCTATCGCAGATATTGAGCAACAAATGAAGAGACTGGCTGTTCTCCTTGAAAAAGCCAAGTCGAAACAGGGAGTATCTTTTAACTCAACCGATGGAGAATACGAGTCAGATGAAGAGTCAGAAGAGGAGGCTCTACTGGCATTTTTGGTGGCCTTCGGTGAGGAGCCAGCTGAAGAAAGTGTTGACAGTGAGGGACATGCACTTGCAGCTGATAATGAGGTACAATCTGCTCCTCAAATGCATATCATGCGTGCACACCTTTTAGACGATTCTGAGTCGCATTGCTCCGACTCAGAGGCTGTCACAATAGATATTCTTCAACAAGAATTTTCAAAGTTTTATGAAATAAAGAATATCTTGGCTGGCGAAAACACCTCGCTAAAAAATCAGATTTCGATTTTGACCAATGAGATTGAAAAATCTAGGTCACTCGGTGTAGGGTTAGCCACTCTAAGAGAAACTCAATCAGATTTGCTAAAAAATTTTGAAATTTTAAAAACTGAGCGAGATGAGTTTCAAAGGATGGTTTTGGAGCAAGAAAGCAAGATAAACCATTTTAACAAAGGCTCCAAGAATTTGGAAGAGGCTCTCAGTCATTGGAGAAAGCCTTCTGATAAGTCCGGGTTGGGATTTACAAAGGATTTGAACACAAATCAGCCCGAACAAATCAGTACTGGTAAGGGTAAGGGCCAACTGGCAAATGCATCAGCATCAGCTGGTTATGCCAGTCAGTCCCGTGTGGCTGATCAGCACAGGAACCATAAGTCCATATACATAGGTGAGTCATCAAGACAAAATCCTCAACTGGCAAGATCCTCTGCTGACAGGACGCCAGCACACCCCAGGACGCAGACTAAGCCGAAATATTCTAAGGCAAGGAAGTCAGCGTCAGCTGCCAGTAGAATCCGACAGCCAGCACCAGCTGTCAAGGGATTCCACGCACAACCTTACAAGTATGCCAGTTGCCAGCATACTTACAAGGGATCCAAATCTCAGCGGAATACTGAGAGTAGGATATTTCCCGATAGGAGGAACACCAATCGGAGGCCTGAGCCCAATCAAAACCTTTTCTCAAGGGCTGGGAAGGCTAATCATTGTGGTCCACAATTCCAGAGACCACAAAGGCATCACAATCAGCCGGAAAAACATTTCCGAGGCTCTCAGCGGAAGAATACTTCCAATGGAGCTACACACACAGCCACACCTTCCAAAAACCAACCCATGCATTATTTTAGAAGGAAGGGAAAGGCTACAAGTAATGTCAGCAAGGGTAACACCGAGCTGAAGATTACTCAAATCTGGATTCCGAAAGGAATATTACAGAGATCTAACCCTGCAGGACCCGCTGATGATCGGGGACCTAGATAAATTCTATCTTTTTTGCAGGTACAGGATCATGCAACCCAGCTTCAGAGATCGAGTGAGTAGATCCTAGATAATGGATGCTCAGCTCACATAACTGGTGAAGAGGTGCTGTTTTCAGATCTCTCCAAGGTCAAAGGATCTCCAGTTATATTCGGTGATAACTCCAAGGGCAGAGCTATTAGCAAGGGCTACATCGAGAAGGATGATGTTGAGGAAGAATGAGTCCCAGCTCTTATTCCGTTCTTGTCTCTCTGAAGAAAGCTGATTACATCAAGTGGTGTTAAAAAACCAGCAAGTGGTTTCAGACTTGGTCGTTCTGAAGGACGCTGATTACGACTAAGTCCAAGCTCTTAATTGTTTTTATTTAAGTGGTATCTCTATCTAACAAGTGGTGTCTACTGGCAGAATCTTGCCAGCATAGGCCATCAGTTGAAGCGAAATTGGGTCCCAGCTCCCAATTCCAAGAGAAGAGAAGATTATGCGGAATAAAATTGAGTCCAAGCGCTCAATTTTCCATCTTTCCAGTTGCTAGCTGATAACTGATGGAAGTTTACCAGCAGCAAGTACTATCAGCAAGTGGTATCAGTTGCTAACTGATGAAGAGGCCAACCAGTTAGGGGGAAGTATGCGACTGGCATATTCTACTGATGATTAGGTGTACCCCATTCTCACACCATTTTTTGCTCTGATTATAATTTCCATATTTTTAAACGAGCAATATCTCTCCCAGTTTGAGGGGGAAGATTTTTAGGTTAGAGCTGATGTGAGGAAGTAGTTTCATGGGTTTAGATCTGATAGGTTTATTTTGTAAAACCCTGAAATACTTTGTAACTTTCCTCATCAGCTGAGTGCTCGCTGGTTAGGCTTTGATCGCACCAAAAAGGGGGAAATTGTTGGGAAATTTGGCTAAGTTTCCCTTCCCCAGTAGCTAATTGTAT
>JAPKLW010000066.1:675613-716203 GCA_026898455.1 Plectranthus barbatus | reverse complement strand
TTTGCCAACATCAACGATCCAGATTACATAAGAGCTTTAACAAAAAACGCGGCATAATATCCTCATTTTACTTCATTTAAGGGCAACATAGTCATTACGAATGTACAGGGCGCAAGAGTTGTGTTTTGTTCATTTTATGTATTATATACTTCATTTTATCTTACTTATACTTCATTTTATCTCAATTGCGAATCATAATAAAATATATTCGATTCGAATTTTGATGTTACACGTGACATGCATTTTATCTTAGCAGTTTTTCATTATATCTTAGTTATTCTTCATTTTATCTCAATTGTGATTCATTATAAAATAAATTCGATGTGAATTTTGATGTTATATGTGACATGCATTTTATCTTAGCAGTTCTTCATTATATCTTAGTCATTTTTCATTTTATCTCAATTGTTGCTCATTATAAAATAAATTAAATAAAAATAAAATTAATTTTTCGGAAAAAATGATTGCAATTCTCTTCATTTTATTTCCTATATACATCATTAATTGAAAAAAATTAAATTTTTAGAAACAGTTCTCTTCATTTTATCTCCTCTATAAGTTATTAAATGGAAAAAATTAAATTAAATAAAAATAAAATCAATTTTTCGGAAAAAAGCATTTCAGTTCTCTTTATTTATCTCCTATATACATCATTAAAAGAAAAAAATCAAATTTTTAGAAACATTTCTCTTAATTTTATCTCCTCTATACTTTATTAAATGAGAAAAATTAAATTAAATAAAAATAAAATTAATTTTTCAGAAGAATATATTAAGTTTATTTTATCTATTTAAAACTTCATTAAATTAGAAAATTCAATTAAATAATAATAAAATTTAATTTAATTTTAGAGTATTAGATGACTCAACAAGGCAATCGAAATCTTGTGAAAAATAAAAAAGAAAAGGAATTACAAATCCAAATATGTAATAATGAAGTTCGCGGAGGATAAAATGAAAATGGAAATGATTTGAGGGAGATATCATCAGGTTAAATGACAATGATACCCTAAAATATGTAATAATGAAGTTCGCGGAGGATAAAATGAAAACGAAAATTATTAAAGCATGACCGCAGATCTTGTGAAATCAAAGGCTGAGATTTATTCTCATTTCTTACATTAACATCTATTCTCATATGATCTAACCTCTATATATATATATATATATGATCATATAATAACCTATTTCTATATGCTAACATACTAACTAGGAAATTCATTTGTCATGGCTGAAAAATGCATAAGCAAATGCAAAGAAATGCATAATTTTTACTAGGGGTGTGCACGGTTCGGCCGAAACCGGCCAAACCGGCCAAACCAAATTAATTTGGTCGGTTTGGCTGGTTTGAGAAAAATGATTGGCTGGGTTGGTTTGAAAAATCTCAAACCGGATGATTTGGTTTGGCCGACGGTTTGAAGGATGAAACCGGCCATTTTGGCCGGACCGGCCGTATAAATAATATAATTTAAAATATAATAATGATAATAAAATATTATTTGATAGAAAGCTAAAATATCAATTATATTGATATATATGTCCGATGATTATATTCTTTCGAATTGTAACCCTATAAATCAACTTATATTTAATTGTTTCTTGCAACCATAATATTATTTATTTATTACTTATCTCATATTTATAATTAATGACTAGCGAGATATATTTATATTAGTTTTATTTTGTGTATCATTATTTAATTAATATTTAATAATAAAATTGATATACAAGTTAATTTTTTAATATTATTAATTGAATAATCTTCAAACCGTATAAACCGGCCGAACCAAACCGTTTTAATATGGTTTGGCCAGTTTGGTTTGAAATAATTATTTGGCTGGTTTGGTTTGTGAAAATTTCAAACCGTACCTATTGGTTTGGTCCGTACTTTGCCCCTTAAACCGGCCAAACCAGACCGTGCACACCCCTAATTTTTACTGTATTATTGATGCACTGACCATTTTATATGCGGAATTGGTGCATCTTTTATCAAGACCTAAATACAATAACATTTTATACGTGGATTTGGTGCATTTTTTAAAAATGCATCAATCCTATACAAAAAATGCTCCTGAGCAGCTGCATTTTTTTCCACTATATAATGCATTTTCAGTTCTGGACAGGTGCATTTTATAGTTATTATGTTAGTATTGAAAGAGGTGTTATCATATAATTACTACCCTATATATATATATATATATATATGCATAGAAAAGTGCATGTTCATTAAGTTCATACGTACATACATATACTTAATTTTAGCTTTTGTCTTTTAAAAAATAAGCAAAAACTTGCGTTAGGCACGCCTAAACGGTTTAGACGGATTTTATACATATTCAAATGGGTTCACCCATCCCAAATAGGATTTATTAGTCCCGAATTAGGGTATATTAGATGGATTTGGGTTGAGTTAATGGATAAAACCTGCTTAAACCGTTTAGGCGTACCTAACCTAAGACCTTCCCTAAAAAATATCCCATCCCTGACCTCCCACCAGCGTATGGTAGAATTATCCGAAACAACTTAGCAAATGAATTTGTGTACTCTTTAAAAACATATTCAGTTCTCTAGCTTAGTATTGGATTTGGCAAGAACAAAGTACGTATGATTTGTGTTGACATATTTATAGATCTCTACCCAAAAGGCTACAAGAGCAAATGCGTACGCGTGAGAAACATCTTAAATCCACATTTAATCTTGATATCGAGAATCAAGTAGATAAAAGTTTAGAGTTGGATAAAAAAACTTGAAATCTCGGACACCATCACACTCATAAGTTGAAACATACGTAAATATATAATGAGAGAGAGAGAGAGAGAGAGAGATCCATGGGTATTAATGCAAATGTGAAAAGTGGGAATTGGAGAGTAGGATTTGAAAAAAGGAGGCAAATAATAGATTGGTGAAAAGCAAAAGAAGGGAAAAGTAAGAAAAGAACAGAATTTGATGATAAATGCAAGAAAATAAAGATGGGTGTAGATATAGTTATATATATACCTTTAAAGCTGCGCGACAGTTGTAGTTGTGTAACGGTGGGGGCGTGCCGGCTGCCACCACCCTACCATACAATTATTAACACAAAAAGGGCTATCTATATATAGCTTCTGCATTCTCATCCATCGATATATATATACATATATATGTACGTATATGTCTGAGAATGAGCTTGCTAGATCAATGGTGTGGTGTGTGGATGGACGGATACAATTATATATCTATATGTATATACATAAAGAAGAAATGGAGAGAGAGAGAGAGATAAACATAAAATAACGGAAAATGGATCTACAAATGTGTGTGCTGTCTGTCATCTATTTATGCAGTATTCTTTGATTTGATTGTACAGAGAATACTCAAAATTAGAAAACAAGGGCGCCTAATTAATTTGTATCTGAAAAAACCAAGGCTAGCTACTCATGATTTATGATGATGATGAGGGCGGCGGTGCAATGAATTTTTTTTTATTGATTCTTACCTAAATGTCCAAACCCAAGGACATGGATGCCTTGCCTTTCTGCTCTTGATGATCTTGGAGCGACGGCGGCAGCTGGTGGTGGTGGAGATGGCCTAATCCACTGGTGGTGGTGCATTCATCTGAGGACTCTGAAATGGGACACTCCATGTTCACTCCGAACAGCCTCAGTCTCTTTGCGGCGGCCTTCCTTTGGACCACCGGCATCGACTCAAACACCATCTGCTCCACCCCTTTTTGACTCCTCAGCTCCTGTCCTCCGCCGCCGCTTGCACCTGGTCTCAAGTACACTATCGACCCGGGGGAACAAGGGTTTCCATTCACCACGCTGCTGAAGGAGTAAGGGCCGTAGACGGCGGGTGGTGGTGGTTGCTGGTAATAATGATGGTGGGCAGTGATGGCATTGGAATGGAGCAGGTGGGTGTACTCTCGCGGCGGCGGCATGAATAGCGGGCTCCAGGGGTGGAAGGAGAACTGGTGCGGGATGGGGAGGGAATGGAGCGCGTCGGGGCGGCGGCAGCAGTCGATGAAGAGACGGCCCTTAGAGACTTCACCTAGACCGCGGTGGAAGGAGACGGTGTCGCCGGCGTCGAGCTTCTTCTCCTTGACGAATCGGCTCCAGCCTTTGGTCATGACGTAGCTCTGGCTGCTGTTCCAGTAGGAGTAACGGAAACTCCATGGCTTGCCGTTGCGGTCCTCGAAATTCAGCAGAAGCCCTTTCTCGTTAGCAGAGGAATCCAACGGGAAATACTTCTCCGCGTGCTGCTTCGGAATCACCAGCCGATTCAGCTTCCCCACGTCGCTCGGCGTCACCACCTTGTCGAACATGTGCTCCCTCTGCACCGCCGCCGTGCCCGAGCCGCCGCCCCGCTGATCGTCAGCCTCCTCGTCTCCATTGCTGGCGGTGTTGGTGTATCGATAAGACATGATGGGAATTGAGGGATTAAGATAAGGGAATCTTGAGATGCATCAATCAGCGGCTAGGGTTAGTGTCTGGTTTCGACAATTGGAGAAGAAAAAAGAGGGCTTAGTGTGGTGTTGATGATGGATCATCACGCCATGGTCATGGATGAGAATCGAGAAGCAAGATTTGTGTACTGATGCTCATCTCTTCTCATTCTCAATCCTCATTTCCAGTACATGTTGAGCTTTCTGCAGAAATAAATGAAGAATTAAAAGAGAATAGACTCAGTTCTAGAGAGAGAGAGAGAGAGAGAACGTATGTATGAATGTACGAGTGAATATATTGGGTGCAGTTTATTTTCTTGGTGGCGTGGGGGTGCCACCCCCCAACCTTCTAATCAGCTTGCCCATTTCTTTCAATGTTTTCCTACCTAGACAGAAAGGGAGATTTATTTATAGAAAGCAAATATTAATCAATACCTAAATGAAGAATATGTAAATAAACATAATTGAAAGTTAGAAGTATTAATTGAATGTGTATATAAAGAGACAGTTTGGACAGTTCTTAGGTTGATTATAAACAATTGAAATAAAAACATAATTATTAAATAATAAGTATAATATATATTGACAGTTAGACTTAATGCATTTTAAGCATAACTTATAAAACTATTAATTATAATATTTTAAAAAGTTTAATTTACATCATTAGTTTTTTAGATGAATAGTACAGAAAATGGTGTGGCTAATTTTGTAGCAAACAAGGAACCAAATGAGACGGGACAACGAGTGAAAGCAGTAATGTATGAATTGTATTATTAACGAATGATCTATTTTGAGACTCATGGAGTCTATTTATACAAGTAAAAACAATATCAAAACAGGTAAATTTGAGACGAAATATTTGGGATATGCCTAAATTCTTGGGATATACCCTATTCTATAAAGATATCAGATAGACATGCGAGTTATGCCAGTGTATTTCGATCTGGGTGGGATATTGTAACACCCCACATTTTCCACTACTGTTTTACGCTAAATAATTACGAAGAAAAGTTAATCGATACGAATATTAATATTTTGTAAGCAACGGAAGTATTAGTATGTTTCCACTTCTGAAAACTGAAATTCAATTTTCAGTTTTTCAGTTTTCAATTTTTTAAAACTTAATTTAGCTCGAACTTAGTTTTAAGTTCTAGTTTCAAGTATACATTTTAATACTTATAAAGTATTGAAGGATTCAATTAAGTATGAAAACTTAAATTGCATAAACTTAAATAAAGCATTAAAATGACTCAGGATATTTATAGTGGTTCAGAGCCTCAAGTCCTACGTACACTCTTTGGAACTTGATGCGAAATCCACTAAGTAAAAAATTACAAGCTTTCTCACGATCTATACTAGCCCGTCGGATGTCAATGTTCTTCGCCCTGCTAGGTCACTCAACCAGAAACTTGGTTGTCAGTTTCCTTCTTCAATTTGAAGTGAAAACGCACCTCGAGCCTTCAAATTGGAAAGTTGGATGTTTGTTGTTCTTCCCATAACTTCAAAGGTTGGCAAAGCCCATTAGAATCGGAATTCCTGATTGGAAAACTGATTGCTGACCAAATGATTAACTTTAGCTTGGAAAGCTTAAGCCTCGTGTTCAGAGACACGAAATATTCAGAAAGCTTGAGCTAAAAAGCTAAGCCTCGTGACTTAGACAGACACAAAATATCAGAGTATGCTTGAGAGCGAGTTTGGCAGAGTAACGACTTGTTCTTTTAAAAGATTCAGGTTCTCTCATCTGAAGTGGTTCTCTGCTATTTATGGGCAAATGTGTTGATAATTTAAATTCTGTTCGTTAGAGACAAGAATTTGCTCTGAAGCTCCCACTGCTCATCTTAATCTAAATATATTATTTAGAAACTTTATCGCATTAGAACTGGTGAGAAACCTCTAACGCAAGCTACTTAGTAGACGTTTCACTTCGAGACGCCTTACTTCAAATGAAAGTCATTTTTATGGAGGTCTAATGGTTTTAGTTTGAAAAGAACCAAAACCCGGCTTAGTATTTTAATTTCTAAAGGTTTCATGCGCACACATTATTTGATGTCTCATAAATTATGTCACATCTAAAATTCTATAATAAATAAGTATGATCCCAGAATTTATAGACACAATTTAAAACTTAAAATAAATCACATAAATAATGCTCAATAATTAAATAATTACAACATGCTGGAAAAGTAACTGAATAAAGCAAGTAAGCATGCTTTCCGATTATTTACTAGTGTGCACATAATAAATCACATCAATACGAGAATAAAATAAATAAACAAATAAAACTCTCGTGGCCCCTCAGATGTGATTACATGGAAATAAATTAAATCTAACTATTAAATGATTTAATTTCTTATAGATATCTTCAAATTGGGCCTCCGTTGGACTTGAAATCTGAATCAGGCTGCAAAGACAAAACCCTAATTTTCAAGACTGCGGGTTGCCTTTGGGTCTTAGGGCTCGAGCTATGGCCTGGTTAGCCACAAACCCTAGCCCACCTACAAACCCTAGCCGCCAGGAAAATCCTAGCCGGCAAGGGTTCACCCCAGCCTGTCGCTGCCGCCAACCTGCACCGTTTGCCGCCGCTCGTGTCCGCCCAACAACCATGCCACTGGTCATTGCAACTGTCATTAGCTGTCATCTATAGACGTGCGTAAAGGAGCAGCAGCCGCAGTTGTGAAAAAATTGCTACAGACCGTGACCCCGCTCTGCTGTTGCAACAACCTCCGTCGCGCGCAGTTGCGCGTGGCCTTGCTGCAACAACCCATTGGCATCGTACCTACCGAACATGGTAGGTTCGTCACCACCATCACTGTACCTTTGATGAGCAAACAAGTGACGCGCCAGATAATGGCAATACAGTAGTGTGCACAACCATCGCCACCATCGTACCTCGCCATTGACGATGTCTGCGATCGTCGCATAGCAGCACCACCGTTCGCCGGCCACTTGCAGTCTGCCTCCCACCACAGGTTGCACGCCTTTGCCGGAAAATTGCGCACAACAGTAGTGAAGTGGGTGCCGCCGCCACCCACCTGCTCTACCGCCGCCCCCAGCGGTGGCACTGTCGTATGCCGGTGAGAACTCCTGGACTGCGCGCTGCTGGACAAAACTGTTGTTGTCTTTTCCGATATGTTTTTCATTATTTGTTTCTCTGGGTTTACAATTTTTCGAATTTGAAAATTAAAAAAAAAAAAAACAAAAAATAGATGTAAAATCTATAACATTATTTTCCTCATCAAATCTTACCAAAGATTTTCTAGTGGTGAAAAAAAAATCCAAAAATGAGAAGGCCACAAGAACAAAATCATCCACAACAATTCAAATCCATCCACAATAAAGAAAAACATACATATTTATTCAATCTTAATTTATTTAAGACAGAGCCTAAAAATCCAAATCTGGCTTTGACACCAATTTTAGGAACTGAGTCTACAATGGACAACGTGAATCGTCTTTTATTATTTCAGTCGTTTGGAATTTTCTTAGGGCATGAAAAATAAATTAGATTAAATAAACCAGACGAACGCTATGCATGCTCCTAATATTTAATTGAAGATGATGGATTTATAGAATATCTGAACTCCAGCTTCTGAACTGCAGATCTAGATCGACGGCAGAGGATTCCGGATGTAGTGATCTTGATCAATGTTATTGTGCTCCTACAGATTTGATCTTCTGATCTGTTCCCTTGCTCCTCGGAAATTTTGGGAAGATACGCTATCGAGTTCAACCAAACACTCAAAGAAGTCGATCAATCTTCCTCAAAATGGTGTAGCCGCAGATCTCTCTCTCTCTTACGTGTAACACTGTATTGAGTAATACTTTATCTGGTCTGAAGAGAGAAAGACTTATATAGTGTTAGGGTTTGCGAACCCTAACCCTAATGGGCTCAAGTAGTTTGTGGGCCAGACTAAGAATCAAATGCAAATAATAAAGTGGGCCCTCCTTATTAATTCCATGTCCAACCTAGAACATAATTAATTAATAAAATATTATTTTACCTACACAACGGAAACAATGCTGACTCACCCCTTTAATACCACGTTGTTTTGAATGAGATGCATTAAACTTGAATGATCTACATATATAATGTTCCGGACATTAATTAATTAATTTGGCTTATGACAATTAGCCACAATTAATTAATCTCTTATTTCCTTAGAAGTACCACTCACTCATTTTCACTTATACCTGAATTAATAATTAAACCTGCAGGGTTTAGCATAATGAACCTTGTGAGCTCCTCAGGGAATGTCCCCATCGTAAAACAGATATAATTACCTATATGTCCACCCTAAGCAGGCCACATACAAACCGCCACACCCAAGATGTAGGTATAAGACTACATGTAAGACTCACCACCATAGCAAGTCAAAGTGTGATCAACTTGTGCATGCCCCTTAGCCTTCCATTAGGTTTAAGATCATAAAAAGTTTTTAGAGATCTGGCTCATGCATATGTCACTTAGAATGACACATTGCACTGTTCATCCCATTAATACATAAAGATGTACCGACACATCAAGTATCTATGATAAGCTCACTTATAAACTGATGTGTCGCAATCTATGTTGCTGTAATACATGTATGAAGACCAATGTATCAAACGAACACACTTAATCATAAATACTTTTAGTATACAATCCCAAAAAACTTGGGTCTCTGGTTAGAGACATAAACAAGGTTAGTTGTTTGTCTTCCTTGAAAAAAAAACTAGTTGTTTGGGCAAAATGGTTTTAGAAACTGGTTTCCTCACAGAAAGAACATGCTACTTCACTAGTTTTGTGGGCTGCACTAGCTTTCATCCAGTTTGTGACTCAGCCAGTTTAGGGACATAATGTTTTACCAGTCTCTCCATCGAACATACATCATTCCCACTTGCTGGTTCACCAGTTTAGAGTTGTTGGCAGACAAACACTTAGCCTTTTTAGTGTGAGTTGGTACAATTTTGGCTACCCTTTAGCTCTACAACCTTGCCTGATCATTGGGTTTTTCTATTACAAAGAAAATTTTCTTCTTTCAAGTATCAGTTCCAAAAGAATATGCTTGTGTTAGGTATTGATGTAGAAATCCTACCTTAAGTTGATGTTTTGATGTGTCAAAACTATATACCAAAGTCTAGGTCTTAGAGGTATTACATCATGTAATCCTTGTATAGGATGATCGAGTTGTAATAGTCTAGGAAGAAGGAAGTCATCAAAACTGTGGAACAATTTTGAAGAAGACGTCATTCAGACGGGATAACTGTCGAATCTAGAAGACAAAGACGAGCAGAGCAAAGTCACAGATACTGTGGACACAGTCTTCACACAGAAACTGCTGAGAGACACTCGCAGTTTCAGACCGAGACAGTTTCGCATCAAGGAATGCGTGTATGACAAGATGTCGAACAAGTCGCAGGAGAACTTAAAAAAAGTCAATGATAAAAGACAGACAAATACTCAGCTGCGACTGGCGTACAACGTTGTTCGACGTCTGACACAACAAGTACAAACTGCTCAGAAAAGAAGAAAGTTATAGTAGAAAAAGCCGAAAGACAAGCGACTTTTTAGAAGAGCATGGATTTTGATTGGACATCCTCTCCAATGTCTCTACCGGCTATTTTTTGGTGCTTCACCTATAAATAGCAGGTACAACAGAGACATAAAAACCTTTGCCTCTCTGCTCATCAGAATACCTTCGCAGATTTGAATCGCCGACATATTTATTGTCTCTCGACTGAAACATAAGCTCAAACATTAAACACTATAAAGCGAGAAAACATTAATACAGTGGTTCATTAATTGAACACGAAGCATTCATTGATAACATAATCTTTCGAGATTCACCGTGTGACTTTAAGTACACGAGGATTAAGTCAGCTGACTTAATCTACTATTTCGGTGTTCTTACTTTCAAAGTAAGAACATAGCAGCCTGATCTTGCAAAGGAAGAACAGGTTATCACGGGCTACTGCCGACCAGTGAACGTTCTGGGAAGAACACAATCATCCAACCTACCGAAGAAGGAAAAATGTGGTTTGTCCTCAGCCCAACTTCAAGCCGGTCCACAGAGAAGACGACGAGCCTTCAATGGACTAAAAAAGGAGTGAAGTACAACTGCCTGGGTGAGTGATCCATTGTGCTGTGGACAAAGGTCTCTACAACAACTGGCTATAGATCGTGAGAATTTTATCTTCATAACTTAGTGAATTGCCAGATCTAATATCCAAAGAGTGGACGTAGGACTTGAGGCTCCGAACCACTATACATATCCTGTGTCGTTTACAGTTTTATTTACCTTACGCACTTTACAATTTTCAACTATATCTTGAAACCTTCAACACTTAGCGTGTAAGTGTTAGAGCGTATAAACTGTTGACTACTCTTAACTGTAAAACTGTTAAACTAATCTGTTGGCTAACGTAAACTGTGTTTCTTAAACTGTCAAGCGAAAACTGTATTAATTAGAAACTGAGCTGCTCATATTTAGAGTGTAGTTAATTGTTTAAATACTTCCGCTGCACATTACACGTACTCTGATCTGGGACCAACAAGTGGTATCAAAGTCAGGTTGGTCTTTCTAGACTGTCCTTTTTTGAGTCGCTTAAGACCAGATCCGTACTTCCTTACACTCTAACTGTTTGTTTAGTGTGTTTAGCGAGCAGATTAATTTTAGAAATTGATGACTTATCCTAGCCTTCCCAAGTACAATCCAAAGAAGTTTGAAATATGGAAGAAGAAGTGTCTCATTCAGTTGAAAGCCCAACATCCAGAGATGGATGAAGTTCTGAGAATGGACCTCTGAAGATTCAGATGCCTAAAGTCAGAACTACGGTAGGAGAAGATCCAGGCGGTGTCGAGTACGTAGACAAGCCAATGGAGGACTGAACATTTGAGGACAAGAAACATCATTAAGTCAATTACATTGCACAGGAGATGATTATACAATCCCTCCCAGATTCCTTCCAGGACGCAGCCGTAGAGAACAACTCGGCCAAGGAACTGTGAGATTGGGTCAATGATCTCACTAAAGAAATAGAAGCGATGAAGCGCAACAAGAAGCAGGTAGTAGTGGAGAAATATGAATCCTTCCAAATGCTACCTGGAGAGACAATCAAATCGATGGAAGCAAGGTTCAACGCCATCGTCAGCGAAATGACGATCCTCGGTAGAGAAGAAAAAGTGGCAGATATGAATGCCAAAATTCATTCAAGACTGCCGAAGGAGGATTGGTTTGTTAAAACCACCACTTTGAAGACCATTGACTCTCCAAAATGACCACCAAAGAACTATTCAACGAACTTCAAGCCATGAATGGGACATCCAGATGGTGAACAGGAATGAGACTGTTCAAACTCCAAATACAACAGTTGAGGGTGATGCTACATTTTTCGTAAAGAGAGACTTCCAAAGGTGTTCAAAAAGACCAGTTTACTTCGAGAAAACTGCCTATCAATCGCTAGCAAAGGACGCCTCCAACACAGTTCAGAAGAAGGAAACTGAACTGTCAGTTGCCAAACTGGAGGAACAGTTGAAGAACCTAACCATGCTTCTCGACAAAACAAAAGGAAAGGATAAGGAAGCACAATCCAGTGAGTAAAGGTTCACGAAGAGAGAGCCATGCACATGCTATGAGTGCAACTCTCCAGATCATCTGAAGTATGAATGCCCCTTAGTCTCTCAGGAAGAGAGAGACAGATTGAAGAAGGTGTTCGAGAAGAGAGCGTCCAGAGCTGTTGCCCAAGCAATGCTCACAATAACCGAAGTGCCAGACGTATCGGACCATGATGATGGATACTACACGTCTGAGGATAAAGGAGATGAGGAAGCATTACTTACTTTCATAGCAGCAATTGATGGAGATGTTACCGATGACGAAGAAGAAAGCACATCAAACAGCAAAATTCTTGTAACAATAAATCTACCATCATCTAGTACATCTATTTGCTTTGATGATTGTTCTGAACCATGTCATTCAAGCTCCGAAGACATCACTTTTAAAAATATTATCAAAGAATTCGAAAAAGTTCATGAAATCAAAGATAAAGTGATTAGTGAAAATGCCTCATTGAAATTAGAAATTTCAGTTTTGACCAATGAAATCGAAAGAACGAGGTCAATCAGTGAGGAACTTGAAAAACTCAAGGGGGAACATTCAAAACTTCTTAAAGATTTTGAAAATGTTTCAATAGAATATGACTCCTTGAAGAAAATCGAACCTGTCAAATGTGAATGACTTCAAAAAGAGTTATAAGAAGTTAGATGAAATTTTGAACATTCAACAACAATATTTTGATAAACTTGGAATTAGTTTCTCAGAATCTCAATATGATACATCTATGAATAAGCATGCATCCACATCTAGGACTAAGAAAACACCATTGTGCTCTGTCAAAGCAAATCTTAGTCCAAGTCATATGGTTGGGAAAGGAAAGGACATTCTCAAAGAACCAGTAAATCAAGGTGTCAAAGACCAAATGCTGGTCAAAATCTAACCCAAAACTGGCACCTCGATAGTATGATGACATAGTTCGAAAACTGTCTAAACCAACTGTCGAGAGGAGAAATAACCCTCCCTCAAAACTGGACAAGCATAGTGTTCCATATGCAAGGAATCCAGTTTTACCAACCAGAACGAGTAAGCAACATGTAAATGTTGCAAGGAAGTTTGTTCGACAACCGGATGGAAATCCGAGAAGTCATGATAGATCTCAGATCTATCACAATAGTCAACCGAATAAGAGGAACTTCTATTCGAGGCCTGAGACGAATCAACTGTACTCTCAAAAGACTTGATGGCTACGCACCCGATAACAGTTTCTCGAGACTCTTTCTAGAACAGTCATTTCAGGAAGAGTTCACACACTACAGTCGCACATAACCTACACTCACACAACGCACACTTCTTTAGAAGAAAGGTAGATAAATCACAAAAAAGTGATTTAGTTTCACGAACCGTAAGAGTGAAACAAGTGTGGATACCGAAAGGTTGGGTTCACAACACTAACCCTGCAGGACACGAAAGGATGCGGGGACCTAAATAATTTTTTCTGTGCTGCAGAGGCCTAATTCTCAAAAGAAGGCTGAGACATGGATACTAGACAGCGGATGCTCGGCTCACATTACTGGAGAAAAGGATCTAATCAAGAACCTTGAGATGTACGAAGGAGCATTAGTCAGTTTTGGGAACAAGGCAACGGGACAAGTGATTGGAAAAGGATGCGTGGAGCACAATGGAATTGTCATTCAGAACGTATCCTTAGTCACCAGTCTGAAGCACAATCTTCTCAGTATAAGTCAACTGAGTAAGAGTGGCTACATTGTCAGATTTGAAGAATCAGAGTGCCACATAATAGACAAGATGACAGACAAGACCATAATAAGAGGGATCAGAAGAGGAGGTCTCTACATTGTAGATTTGTCCAGTGGAGAACGAGGGACATGCCTCATAGCACTTAGTTCCTTAGACGGAATAAACTGGCTCTAGCACAAAAGACTTAGCCATCTGAACTTCAATTCGATCCAACATCTGGCGAAGCATAACCTAGTTGAAGGACTGCCACAGAAGAAGTTCCAGAAAGAAGGAGTGTGCAAATCATGCCAGCTCGGTAAATAGACAAAAGCTTCTTTCAAGAACAGGCTAGTCACAACGAGCACAGAAAGAATCTTGGAACTACTTCACATGGATCTGTTTAGACTAGTCACTCCACCCACAATCGAAAAAAGGAAATACACATTGGTGGTTGTTGATGATTATTCAAGGTACACATGGGGGGTACTGCTTAAATCCAAGGACAAAGTCAAAGTTCAGTTACCAGAACTGATCACACGTATTCAAAATGACGAAGGAGTGAAAGTCAAGAGGATAAGATCAGACAATGGGACATAATTTTGCAACAGACCTCTTATGGACTTCTAGCTGAAATTGGTATTGGTCATGAAAAGTCTGCTCCAAGAACGGCTCAACAAAATGGTCTTGTTGAGCGAAGAAACAGAATACTCAAAGAAGCAGTGAGAACCATGATGACTGACACCGACCTTGGAAAAGGATTTTGGGGAGAAGCTTTGATGACATCCTGCTACACACAAAATAGAAGCGCATTCAACACGCGGCTGCACAAGACACCCTACGAGATCTACAATGGTCGTAAGCCTTCTATAGCTCATCTTCGTGCTTTCGGTTCTCCATGTTAAGAAGCCGTACCTGTGAAGAAGCCAAACTGGTAAAGAGATCATCCAAAAAAAGCCATTCTCGATGATGCTGGAAATCCTGTTCGAACTAGACAAGGCACTGCACTGATGTCTTGCTTCTTATCTCAGATCGAACCAGTAAAGGTCACTGAAGCTTTACAATCAACACACTGGATAAATGCAATGCAGGAAGAACTAAATGAGTTCACTCATAAAATGTGTGGTATCTGGTGGATCGACCCACATATCAGTCTGTGATTGTTACCAAGTGGGTCTTCAAGAATAAAAGAGATGAGACCGGTACCACTGTTCAAAACAAATCAAGAGTAGTTGCCAAGGGATACACACAATGCGAAGGATTAGACTTCGATGAGACATTTGCGCCAGTTGCCAGAATCGAAGCTATTCGGCTATTCTTGGCGTATGCAGCCTATCACAACTTCACAGTTCTTCAGATGGATGTGAAGTGTGCCTTCCTCAACGGAGAATTAAGGGAAGAAGTCTATGTAGAGCAACCCCCAGGTTTCGAGCAAGGAAATCAAGTCTACAAGCTAAGGAAAGTGTTATATGGATTAAAGCAAGCACCTAAAGCATGGTATGAAACTCTCTCATAGTTTCTGCTAAAAAATGAATTTGAAAAGGGTGCTATAGATCAAACACTATTCAAGATAAAGGATGGAGAGGACATCCTACTTGTTCAGACCTATGTAGATGACATCATCTTTGGAAGCAAAAATACCAAGTTATGTCAGAAGTTTGCCCAGCTGATGCAAAATTAATTTCAGATGAGTATGATGGGCAAAATGACATATTTTCTTGGTTTGCAAGTTGATCAGTCTGACGAAGGGATTTTCATAAGTCAGAAGAAGTATACTCAAGACTTGATCAACAAATTTTGTCCGGAGAAGACAAACTCACTAAGGATTTCCTATGAGCACCAGTTCTCAGATCACTCTTGATGAAGAAGGAGAACCTATCAACCCGATAGCTTATAGAGGAATCATTGGGTCACTAGTGTATCTAACTGCCAGCCGAGCTGATATATCCTATGCCTTAGGTGTATGTGGAAGATTTCAGGAAAAACCTAAGAAGTCACACATGGAAGAAGTCAAAAGAGTTGGAAGATACCTCAAGAGCACAAAGTCTCCAGGTATTTGGTATCCCAAAACTGATGGAAACATGCTGAATGGATTCTCAGATTCATATTTTGGAGGCTGCAGGATTGATGAAAGAGCACAAGTGGAACGTGTCAGTTTTTAGGACATAAACTGATCAGCTGGTTCAATAAGAAACAACATTCCGTGGCTACATCAACCACAGAGGCAGAATATGTAGCAGCAGCAGGCTGTTGTGCTCAAGTGCTTTGGATAAAACAACAACTTAGGGATTATGGAATTGATACAGGATGTTTTCCTATCTACTGTGATAGCAATAGTGCAGTCTCAATCTCGAATAATCCAGTTCTACATGCGAGGAGGAAGCACATTGATATTCATCATCATTTCATTCGAGACCATGATGAGAAGGAGGATGTCTCGGTGGAATACATCAGAACTGAAGACCAACTAGCGGATATTTTCACTAAACCGCTACCTGAGGCTCGTTTCAAAGAGCTATGCATCAAACTAGGTATTTTGGAGTATGATGGAGTCTCAAGAGAAGGAGATGATAGTTGATTGTTACACACAATCAAACTGTACATATTAAGAGACAGTGATTAAGTCAATTACAGTTTGTCATTGTTTGCTATTTGATGAAGACACAGAGGAAACAAGAGCACATTCATTAAAGAGGATACATTGAGTCAAGTCATCCATACATTGAGTCTACAGCTAAGCACAACATAAAAGTTCATTACAACTGAAGGAAAGCATAATAGCAAATACATCACATGACTCTGATAACTCAACAGCTCTCTCAATGATAAAGATGACGTTGTGGAGGATAATAGTTAGATTCCCTCAATCCGGGCCAGCTTGTGAGGAGAGATGGGACCTCTTGCTCGAGAAGCCAACTCAGTTGCATTCCATAAGGAATTGGAGTGTGATGCATGTTCTCAAAGGCATGTCGCACCTTGTCAAAAATGAAAGAGGCCCAATCAATCTCAGCTTGATCATCAAAGGTCATCATTGCCTTCCAGACAAGTGGAGAAAAATCATGGTTCTCAATCGGATTGCCGACAATCATATGATTGATGATGTCAAAAATGATCTGATATCGATGCGTCAACCACCTAGAAGAGGCAGTCGGATGGAAACTGACAGTTGAGTTCCTCCATTGATGCAAAGAAGACCATTCGGGCGATGTAACTTCCTTGAGATATTCTATGATAGGAACACCGTCATGAGGGAGTTTGAAACTAGTTGAGAAGGACTCAACCTACCAGCAGAGCTGCTGACCATTGATGTTAGTAATAATCTCACCATCTTCGGTAATGTGGCAGTTATTGGAAATCACCTTCAGCGTATCTTCCAAGAATCTGTATGGTACCCTAGTTACAAATCGCTTAAGGCCCGTCTCTTTGAGATTTCTCATTATCGAGTTATACATCATCGGGCGTGCCAAGTATTCAGCCTCCAAGGCATACTGGTTAAAGATCTTATTTCTCATGACTGAAATATCACTCGCAGAAGTCATGGCTAGTGATTCTTAAGGAAATCTTGACTTGAATGATATTATTGGAGATATGAAGAGAAGGATATTGTCTCTCGAAGATATAGACTATATTGCTTAGGATGACTACTCAATGTTAAAAGAAAGGAGGTATTTATGGAGAAGAAATCGTGTGTTGATTCAAAAAGATATTTATCAAATTAAGTGAGAGATATGACATTCCAAAAAAGGGGCACAACGCTCCAGGATTCAGATTCAGAATCTGAAAAGTCAACATTATTGCCTGACAACTGACACGAGCCTGTCAACTCGACACATGTGTACAGAAGCTCAAAAGACACCAGCGTATGACTGTGACCAAAGGAATTCGAGAAGAAAGAATGTTCAGCAAAAGCAGATTCTCATGAAGATGGAAGATACAATAGGCAAAATATAAACTGTTCATTAATGATAGGATGAATACACATTTCATATTGAGATATTGAACAAAACACAAAAACTACATCAGTTTTGTTAAAGGTAGTCAGCCTATCAGACGACTACTAAGAGCTAGAGGTGATGGCAGTGAAAACTGTCCAAGAGCAGTCAGTGCAGTCCGATAGGGTAAAAGTTATTTGGTCCAAGTCGAGAACCTAACGTCCCATCAGCGAGGAAAGAGATCCGTTTCTCCAAGAGCCAACTCAACTACATGCCGAATGGAATAGGCTCATCGTGCAAGTTCTGCATGGCCATCTTCAGCTGATCAAAGATGAAGACAACCCTATCGACCTTAGCCTGATCCTCAAAAGCCATCATCGCTCTCCAGACTGGTGGTGAGAAGTTCGTCTGCATAAGAGGATTGTAGAGCACTAGCTGACTGATGATGTCAAAAGACACCAGGTATCAAGGCTAAAGGAATCCACACTGTGCTGTCGGACTGAAATTGTTGTCATTACCCCGACAGTCCCACCAAGAGGACCACTCCGGAGCTATTTCGTCTATTCTATAGTGCAACACTGGAGTTCCATGATTTGACAGCTCAAACACCTGAGACAAGGAGTCTGGTGAAAAGAGGAACTCTACACCATTAAGGCTGAAAGACATCTCATATTCAGAAACAATAGAATTGTAAGTGCTTAGCCTGAGTAGATCCTGATGAAAGGAAATAGAATGGACAGACAGGAAGCGGTCTAGGCCATTGGACTTAAGGTTATTGATGGTCTCGATGTAAACATCGGGATGGCTCCACTACTCAACATACAGCCTTCTATGGTTGAAAATCTTATTTCGTTTGATGGAGATTCTGGCCATATCCTCTACGATATTCACTAGTTCTGCCATTTTCAAGATGTATTACGGCTAGAAGGAAGGAAAGGAAGAAGTTGCTGACTTGATACCTGTTACCTCGTCAAGGGACATTTATAGAGGAACAAATGCGTCGATCAAAGAATATTGCCACATCCTCACCACTAAAAGAGATGGCCTATCACGACAAAGGTAAAAAGAATGAAGTGGTGACTTATTACTCAACCACCGGTTCAAATCAAGTATTATTAAAGATAGTCCATAGGTCGAACAACTACGATCTCAGAGTAAATCAAGAGATCGAAATCGCAATCATTCTAATTGCCAGACATCATTCAAGTCCAGGAACAATTTTCAAGAATTGATTAATCACTACGCGAAAGAAACTGTCAATGGTACATTACCCAAGGATCAGTGGAAAGGCAGTTTCCCACTGGCAACGGATAACTGCTGCTCAGTTTTTCATCCTATCTTATGCAAATCTCTACGAAAATTAAGGAGAGAAAAAAATGGTTGAGCACAAAGGCACGCATCTTTGATTACCGTGAAGATCTCGGCGGGACATCACATTAAATGTGGAACAACACACCGACATATTACCCGGAGCCACGTCAATGTTTCCATACACTGCTACATAATGTGCCAGATGACTCGAAGAGACGCCAACGTCAGCGTCAATCTCAGTCATTCAAGAGAAAAAGGGTTTTGAATCTCAACCAATGATTTTTGCTAAAATCGATCACCAAAATCCTTTAAACCCAACGTATCATCTTCTTCATTTCTACAATTACCGCCAGTCCATCATTCAAGATATCTATAGGGATCAAACCAAGAGTTTCCAAAATCAATCATCATTGATATCTAATTCATGCCGAAGGAGAAGCACCAAATCATGGACGCTAGCTCTTATGAGAATCCAAAACAGTTTGTCATCACTGAGGAGACCTCTCAGGACGAACTATTTCAGTTAGTTGAAGACTCCAAGACCATCGATAGATAGCTTCTAAAATCTCAGGTCGTGAAGGAGAAAATTCTGAATTGGAAGAACTTCCTCTCAATCACCACCGACAAGATGATTGCTCAAGAGATTGCGGGAAAGCTTCTAAGTGAGAACTTAACAAAGTTCCTAACTGCATGTCCACGAAGATTCAATCCAAATTGAGTTATTGAGTTCTATGAAAATGTCACTTTCGACGACGAAGATTGGTTCTTCCACACTACTGTTGATAAGAAGAAGATAACGGTCGATCCTACTCTTGTTGCTCAACATCTACATATACCAAAGATCGGAGTCGATATCGCCAGATATCTTCAGAATTATAAAGATGAATTGAAGACTCACTGGCTAAAATGGAAAAAGCCAGAAGCACCCGAAAAACTCAAAGCTGCCACAAAGGTATCCGAACAGAACCCATCTGCTAAGATACTCAGTGAGATCGCACTGAGGATGATCTATTGTGGGATTGGATCCTTATCAGAGCTAAGTAGTCCCAAATATTCTCTAATGATGGCTCTTGATGACTGCCCTGGAGGAAATTGGGCGACATACATCTTTGGTCGATTATTGGAGAACACAAAGAAGAACAGAGATATTCCAACCAAAGGAAAGTTCTCTTCAAGCGTCGGGTTAGGTCTGAAAGTTAGTTACCTTTTGAAAGCATCATAGGAATGCAGGATGAAGGAGAAGATCTCATACCATCCAATTTTATTCCGCCAAAGATTCCAGTTTATCGTGCAACGCAAAAGGAGAAAGCAGATGACAGTTTGGATGATATGGAAATAGATACTGAGACATCTGAGGATCTCAAAAAATTACGATAGTCTGAACTGCTGAAGAGCCCAAGAAATCAAAGAAGATAGACACTTCCACTAAAAAACCTGAACAAAGACGAAGCAGAAGAAAAAGGACGCAAACAGATATCAACTCTGAAGACGCCTTACAGCAAGATAACCAACCAGTTGCTGAACAGCATCGACGTCAAATGAAAAGGAATACAAACCATGATAGACCAATCCAAATAGTTGCCAAGAAACTGCATTTTGATGCTACGCTTGTGGAGGCAGGCTAATCCTCCATACCATCGGACACAGCTTTGAACTCCGAATCAGAACATCCTAAAGAGAAAAGATGCTCATCATCCACCAGTTCTGAACAAACTACATCTCACAGATGAGTATCGCTGGAAGAAGATCAAAGCACTCACAAAGATCTCAATAAGGAAGCAGAAAATGCAATCGTATCCCTCTTGGTTTCAAGAGGAACTATTCATTTTGACTCGTAGCTGGAGACAACAAGAGCAACAACATCAACCTTGGAAATCATCAGTAGAAAGATAGATGAATACCACACAGCTCTTGAGAAATTGGATATCCAGCGACAAGTACTTGACTCCAAGCAGCACAAACTAGATGTTCAATGATGACAACTGGACAACATTGAACAAATGTTCAGGAGTCGTCTATCTCAACTTCAAATCCAAGAAGCAGAAGTAGCAGCAGAACTCTAGAGAAAACTGGAAGAAGAAGCTACTGAGCTGAAACGTCAGCAAGAAGAAGCAGCAGCAGAACTCCAACGATAGAAAGAAGCAGAAGTTGGTGAGCTTAAGCGAACAGAGAAAGAAACTGCTGAGCTCCAGCGACTAAGGGAAGAAGCTGCAAGCACTGAAGCACATCAAAAGGCAGCAGAAGACGCTGCTGAATAGACTAAACATGAAGCAGCAGCAGCAGCCACAACTAAACAGAAGGAGGAAGAGACAACAACGAGCCGAAACCTTCCTCAACTAGAGAATTCCATTGCTACCCCTCAGAGTCAAACCAATGAAGACTCTAGAGAATTAGCCACAGTTGAAGGAATTTTGTCTCCAAATCCTCTTTCAGTAGCTGTAAATCCTCTACCCTATGATGTTCTGAGACAAGAGATAGATCATCGAGTGGAAAAGCAGATGGCCTTTGTCCTTGATATTGTCAAAAAGGGGGAAGAGAGAAGGGATGAGTCGTTGAAGCTGCAGTTGATCATAATTGATCAAAAGCGAGAAGAGGAACATCAAAGCGAGATGAGGAATACAGAAAGCAGGAAGAAGAGCGCAAAAAGCGGGATGAGGATATTACAATGAAGCTGAATCTACTAATAGCTACTAGAGAGGAAGATAGGAAACATTTCTCAGATGTAACCACAGTCCTCAAGGCGCAAGTTGGTTTGCTTCCCATATCTGCCGCAACTTTCTCGAGGCCAAAAGATGCAGATTCCTTGAATCAAGAAAGGGAGAAGGACAAGAATCAAGACAAGTAAGCAAATGTCATGAATATATTTTGCCCTGTGTGCATTTTGAATGTCTTTTATTACTGCAGTTTTGAAACTTTTCACGTACTTGTAATTGATCATATCTATTGAAAAGTGAAAAACTATTGGTTTGAAGACAACTGCTCGTTGTCTCTTACCTTGATTCCTGTCTAGCTGAATTCACATTTTCCAGTGTGATCAGCAATCCTTCTTATCTTATTGCTCTAATTTGATTGATCTTATTTGAGAAGTATTATCCCATTAAGGGGGAAGATCATTGAGAGTAAGTCGAAAGACTCCAGAGCATTAGCCACAGTTGAAGGAATTCTGTCTCCAAATCCACTTTCAGTAGCTGTAAATCCTCTACCCTATGATGTTCTGAGAAAAGTGATAGATCATCGAGTGGAACAGAAGATGGTCTTTGTCCTTGATATTTTCAAAAAGGGGGAAGAGAGAAGGGATGAGTCGTTGAAGCTGCAGTTGATCTTAATTGATCAAAAGCGAGAAGAGGAACAACAAAGGCGAGATGAGGAATACTGAAAGAAGAGCGCAGAAAGCGGGATGAGGATATTACAATGAAGCTAAATCTACTAATGGCTACCAGAGAGGAAGATTGGAAACATTTCTCAGATGTAACCATAGTCCTCAAGGCGCAAGCTGGTTTGCTTCCCATATCTGCCGCAACTTCCTCGAGGCCAAATGACGCAGATTCCTCGAATCAAGAAAGGGAGAAGGACAAGAATCAAGACAAGTAAGCAAAGGTCGTGAATTTATTTTGCCTTGTGTGCATTTTGAATGTCTTTTATTACTGCAGTTTTGAAATTTTTCATGTACTTGTAATTGATCATATCTATTGAAAAGTGAAAATCTATTGGTTTGAAGACAACTGCTCATTGTCTCTTACCTTGATTCCTGTCTAGCTGAATTCACATTTTCCAGTGTGATCAGCAATCCTTCATATCTTATTGCTCTAATTTTATTGATCTTATTTGAGAAGTATTATCCTATTAAGGGGGAAGATCATTGAGAGTAGGTTGAATGTAGAAGAGGCACAATTCCGAGTAATAGAAAGATAGAAAAACTTGTAAACTCAGATCAACTGCATCTTCTCTTCGACTTACATAGGCTCAGTGGTATGGTTTTGACAACATCAAAAAGGGGGAAATTGTTAAGTATTGATGTAGAAATCCTACCTTAAGTTGATATTTTGATGTGTCAAAACTATATACTAAAGTCTTGGTCTTAGAGTAATTACATCATGTAATCTTTGTATAGGATAATCGAGTTGTAATAGTCTAGGAAGAAGGAAGTCATCAAAACTGTGGAACGGTTTTGAAGGAGACGTCATTCAGACAGGATAACTGTCGAATCTAGAAGACAAAGACAAGCAGAGCAAAGTCACAGAAACTGTGGACACAGTCTTCACACGGAAACTGCTGAGAGGCACTCGTAGTTTCAGACCGAGATAGTTTCGCATCAAGGAATGCGTGTATGACAAGATGTCGAACAAGTCGCAGGAGAACTTCAAAAAATTCAATGATAAAAGACAGACAGATACTCAGCTGTGACTGGCGTACAACGTTATTCGACGTCTGACACAACAAGTACAAAATGCTCAAAAAAGAAGAACGTTGTAGCAGAAAAAGCCAAAAGACAAGCGACTTTTCAGAAGAGCATGGATTTTGATTGGACATCCTCTCCAATGTCTCTACTGGCTATTTTCTGGTGTTTCACCTATAAATAGCAGGTACAACAGAGACATAAAAGCCTTTGTCTCTCTGCTTATCTGAATACCTTCGCAGATTTGAATATCTGACATATTTATTGTCTCTCGCTGAAGCATAAGCTCAAGCATTAAACACTATCAAGCGAGAAGACATTAATATCGTGGTTCATTTATTTAACACGAAACATTCATTGCTAACATAATTTTTGGAGATTCACCGTGTGACTTTGAGTACACGAGGATTAAGTCAGCTGACTTAATCTACTATTTTGGTGTTCTACTTTCAGAGTAAGAACAGAGCAGCCTGATCTTGCAAAGGAAGAACAGGTTTTCACGGGCAACTGGCGACTAGTGATCATTTTGGGAAGAACATAATCATCCAACCTACCGAATAAGGAAAAGGGAGGTTTGTCCTCAGTCCAACTTCGAGCCAGTCCACAGAGAAGACGCAGAGCCTATGACGGACTGAAGAAGGAGTGAAGTACAACTGTCTGGGCGAGTGATCCATTGTGCTAGGGACAGAGGTCTCTACAGCAACTGGCTATAGATCGTGAGGATTGTATCTTCAGAACTTAGTGAATTACCGGATCTGATATCCGAAGAGTGGACGTAGGACTTGAGGCTCCGAAGCACTATAAATATCATATGTTATTTAGTTTTATTTACCTTACGCACTTTACAATTTTCAACTATATCTTGAAACCTTCAACACTTAGCGTGTAAGTCTTGGAGCGTAGAAATTATTGATTGCTCATAACTGTAAAACTGTTAAACTAATCTGCTGGCTAACATAAACTGTGTTTCTAAAACTGTCAAGCAAAAATTGTGTTAATTAGAAACTGAACTGCTTATATTTAGAGTGTAGTTAACTGTTTATATACTTCTGCTGCACATTACACGTACTCTTATCTGGGACCAACAACATGATTGTTTAAATCATTTTCATTAAAACTTAAACTCACTTTATCTTTGGGGTTTCTTTAAATTAAAAGAACTTATCTAATTCTCTTGAGCTTTTCCTGAAGGAAAATATGCATTGTTCCTGCTCAAGGTTTCTTTCTTAAAGAGTCACACTCATTTTAAGATTTTCAAAATTTTTATGGAGAGTGGATTGATCATCTTTACGTTTTGCCACTTCCTTGTTGCCTGACTAATAACTCATTTTTATGCTTCATCATGCCTTGTTTTTGTTGGTTAAATGCATCTACACTTGCTTTTATGATTGGATTTATGTTTTACATGTGCAAAAGCTGATTAAAGATGTTTTTGGGTAATTTGACATGATTTGAGGAGTTTTTAATGAAAGTTAGAGAGTTGTTACCTCACAAGGCCCGACCAAGTCGTATTCTAGCAGTGCTCCTCTCCAATCGTGTCCACAAGACCTGATCGTTTCTTATTTTAACCATTTATCTCACTAATCAGCCTTAAATATTTTGCTACCATTTTTGTTCAAACAAATCGTGCTTCAGACGAGAAAAGCGGCCTTAAAACTCTATTTTCTTGTCTTAATTATTATTTGATTGACAGTTTCAATTTTCATACATTAAGAGTTTTATTTGCATCTTTTAAATAAATTAGGTTGGGAGTTTTAGAGATCTTTCTTTTGGCACACTTAGCAACTAATCTGTAAATAGAGCTTTATGTTCTTTCATGGATAGCTAAAAATTCTTTCTAGTTGAAGGATCTTCAAGATTTCAAAGTCTTTGAGAGTGAGATTACAGGTTTATTTATCAAGATTGAATATTTTCTACTTGTATTTTAATTCCATCGAATTTTTTAGGTCAATATTTTTGGGCTCATAACTATATCTATTAATCCAGATTTTTTTCTTATTGGGAATAATGTAGAAATTATTGAGTTTTTATTTGTATTGGTTTAGGTGCATCAAAGCTAAATTGTCTAGTCTCTAGCAACTTTAGAATTATGTCGAAATTGTAAAAGTCCTATATTTGATGATTATAATCGAGTTGTAATAGAGTTAGAAATGATCACTGAAGATTGCTGAAGGTTTCAGTAAAATGCGAAAAGACAACAAACATAAAGGTTGCTAAGGATTCTAGCAAACAACAAAGTATAAGAAGGCTAGCAAACATACAAAGATTGCAGAATGAAATCAGCGAACAAACCAAGTTGCTGAGGAATATAGCGAACAGATTGCTAAATCTTAGCAAGCAAATGACGAACTCAGCAAAGTGTTCCGATAGCAATCAACAATCGTCTGAAGCTGTGAAATCAAAGGATCTTCAATTTCCAGAGGTTAAGGATTCTCCTGAAATCAAAAAGCTGATTTATCAAGAGACAAAAAGACGATTTCCAGAATTAAACTCAAAGATCCGTTATGTCAAGTTGGCTAAATGAGGAAAGAGCCAATCAGACAAGGAGGAGATCTGAAGAGTCTACGTGCTTTTCAGAAAAATAAAGGAGATTGGCGGTTTGACCAACAGTGTCTAATGGACAAAAAGATTCAAACATTTATGTTTGAATCTTCGTCTATAAATTGAAGGATTTGGAGAGTTCAAAAGTTATGAAGTTTGACATCAAATACACAAATACATGCACACACTCTATCAAATTCAAAATCCGATCAACACTGATCGAGGCTTTGCTGAAGCTACCGTCGTTCGTTAAGTTCATGCAATAGGAAATAGACACGTGTCACTTATTCAAAATTCGAAAATGAAAATGCACGCCCAAGGAATTCTAACCGTTTTGGGGCGGCAATTTGAGTTTAGTCAAATCACAGTTCGACAATTGGTCTCGAACCAAAAAGTAGTACGAACAAAAAAAAGAGCAAAAAAGCTTTTAAAGGCAGTGATGCCCTAAGCCGGGTCAGCCAGCACTTTTCGAGGAACTTAGGATATTGAAATCTAGAGAACTTCAATCCGCAAAGTTCTTCGAAGACTACAAAACCGAAACAAATAACCTAGTAAACAGCTAGGGTGTATTTAGGCATAGTAGCCCACGGGTTCGGGGTCGCTCCCCACCTAATTTGCAAAAACTTACTTGTCCGAATTCGAAATCTTTCGAAGGGCACTCTTTGTAGACATGTCGGGCCTAGCCAGCTACGAACATAGGGAAAATCATAAGAAGAACTAGAAGCTTCGCAGATAAACCCAAAAATAAAATATTCCTAAAACTCGTGGAGCTATACCTCACGATACGGGAAAATTCTATCTTCTGAACATCTCCGGAATATAATTTGGGGTAGGAAAAAATGTTTATTCTTTGATTTTTTGCAGGACAATGAATTGCTCTAAATCACAAGGCCAACTGCTTCGGCTTTGCCGAATTCCAAGTAGTTCGGACGAAAGCCGGGGGGCCATTATTATGACTAAAAAATGAGCAAGCCCATTATCGATCCATCAATGAAGAAAGCCCAATGGAGGAAGCGCAGGAATTAAATATTTGACTAAGGCAAACTCCTCGGAAGTTCGTCAATTCTGCCGAGCTACTTTTGACCGAACTACACGCCGGTCGAACATATCAGCTCGGGCGTTACAATAAGCTAGATTGCCGAACCAAACTACAAAAAGATGAAACTAGCTCGATCAAACGGATGCAACCGTTCGAACCAATAGTTCAAGTGAAGAATTGTGGCTTTTTATTTAAAGTCACTTCTTTGTATTCAATCCCTATAAAAAGGGCTACATTTATTGTACAAAGACACATGGAATTCAACATTAAATATAGCAATAAAAGCACTAAGTATTCATGCTCTACTTACAATCAAGCATTTACTTCTATTTCATTTACAATTTCTTATTTATTTTATCAAGTATTCTTATAAAATAAACCTTTGCAAATTCGAGCATTAACACCTCTTTTTGACGTTTTTTATATGAATCAGTGGTGCTATTCGTAAGCGTAAAATACTAAAATTAAATTAAGCATATTTAATATAAATTATCAATTTCTTTAATGAACCGCTAATTTATATAAGTATAGATCGAATTCTTTCCCCCAAATGAAAACTAACTAGATTAACTGAAAGTGTTACTAAATTAACACAGTCATATGTATTTGTAGATGATGAAATTGTACATAATTAGTTTGCTACCTGCGCGATGCACATCGTATATATATATATATATATATATAAATGATTTATTATTAAATTGTATTATTATATTTGTTCTATGGATATAAAGAAGTGAAATATCATAGTTGTATTAAGTTTAGTTCAACTTTGTGATTTATTAGTCGAGTTAAAACTTATTTTTAAAATTAGAGATGCCAATCGAGCTAGCTCGTCAAGTTTTTAGCTGATATTAGCAGATTGCAGATCATTTAGTTTGAATCTATTTGAATTGAGATTTTCTAGTAAGACTAAAAAATCTTGATTCTAACTCTAACCCGTTGGTTTTCAGGCTACTCATTAGAATAATAAATTTATACATTATTTTTATTTTAATATTTTAGAATATTTTTTATGTTATTAAATACTTCTGTCTCTCTTTCAATCTTCTATAAATAATAGAAAAAAGTATGAAGTATATGTTATCTTTTATATAAAAAAATAAAATAAAAACATGTATCAAACTTCTTATATTCATCAATTTAAATATTATTTTATGATATTTAGACTTCATTATTAAATAAATACTAACTTATTACAATTCTATCATTTGAAACATAATTAAAAAATATTGATCTTAAATAAATACTAACTTTTTGTAATATAACTATGATAAAAAAAATTATCAAGTTAGTGGAGGAATTATACCATGAACCGAAATTCACATAATTCAATTGAACTAAGGAACTCTGTAGATAGATATCTAAATAATTGTCTTACATCAATTATTCCCTAGCATGTTCCTATTTAATAAATAAATTGCCATGCAGATGTTTATCGGATTACCTGACATCCGTACTGTCTACAGATCCGCCCGTAGGGATTGAAACATTTGAATCCTTGCGCTCCATATTTAATCATGCGGATAAAGATTAAATATCTTGATTTTAAATAAATAATTAAAATCAAAATATGGATAGAGAAAGAAGAAAACAATTCTCCAGATCTGATATTCAATCCTGAGACTGTCTCAGCAACCAAGATAAGCCGCCTATTACTGCGTATGCGGCAACTTATACCGATAGTCTATCTTGAGACTGTCTCAGTTGTGATAACCGTTTATATCTCGCTAGGTCAAGAAACTCATACGAACTTTTGTGATCTTCTATACACCGTATGATCTCCCTATCGACGAGATAAGAGGATACCGTTGTTTGTTTTATATGTTTGTTAATCAGACATGACTATTGTAACATTGTATACAAGACATTAATGATTTATAGCATATCAAATGAAACTGTTTACCGATATACCAATCATAATGTTTTGCAGTATACAAAAACCTAACATTAGCCCACTTATACTCACAGTATAATGATATGCTTTCCAGAGTATACAATGTGCTGAAGCCATTAGCTGTTAAATTAATCACCGAGTGGCTTACATCTATCAAAGTCCAAATCCATGAATGCCTAACATAGATTTCTCTGTGAGTCTTTTTAACCAATCATGTAGCTAAAGAAAACTTTTTATACCTTTTACTCAATTGCATCTTCTCTTACTTAACTCTATATATTATATCACTTTGTGAATTCTAGGTTTCTGGAATTTGCAACTGCACTTGTACTATTACTTAGACTAGTGATACCATATGCAAATGAATAACCATTACTGAATCCTAGTTTGTAATACCTGAATCATATTATACCATGGTGGAGTTCCATAAAGCTCAATCGTTTTACACTCTGCCATTATATTATTCTAATACTCAACATATATGACATTATTATGATCTAGTCCACCTGGAGATCCAAACCATAACCCACAACATATATACTCAACAATATTGTGTCTGTCCAGGGTTAAGACTGATATCTATCAACTATGCCAACCTCATAGCAAGATATTAGATTTCATACAATTTTCCGTGTAGAACTCCTTAGACAAACTTAACATCCTCTTCATGCAAGACTTTGATCCTGAGGATGTACCCTGCGTCCCTTCTGGTTCAACATCTATAACTGTTTGGATAACCATCTCCGCATGCATGACAATACCTCCACATTGTCACCAAATAGGAGAATATTATCTACATACCATACAAGATGCACCACGCTACTGCTGGCATATAACTTAGAACTCTCATTCATGCATAGTGAAAATCCATAAGACTTTATCACGTCATCTAAACATATGTTCTGTGATCGGTGAGCTTCAATCCTTAAAAAGACTTCCAAAGCGTTGAGATAAGATACTTTCATCTTACTACACAAAACCTTTCAGCAGGTTCATTGCCAGATTATTAGGTTACCAAGTGCTGCTATGACTAGGAGCATCCGAATGAACTTGAGCATGACTTACAGGTGAAAAGTCCCATTATAGTCTTATGATCTCTTACTGACTATAATGCTTTGCCACAAACCTTAATACTTTCATTCGCTATAGTATTTACCTTGTATACCTACTTGCTGCTTATAACTATAAAGCTATCTATCAGTCAAAACTTTTGGTATACAACCATAGCTAGATGAACTCTATTACTGAATTCATGACGATCCACTACTTGTTTATACCCTTGTCAGATACTTCTTCATCGTAGTTCTGGGGACTTCCATCAATCAGATCAAAATCTGGGATGATGTATAACCTTCCAATGCAATGAAGCATAGATGTTGTGTCAGCAAATGGTGTAGTTCCTCGTGGTTCTGCACTTTGCACTATTGACTGTGTGTGTGATAACATACCAACCTAGGTACATCCATACACACACAAGGCTTTCCCAATGGAAATGCATCAGCATCTTCAACTTCTTGAAGAACAAAATTACATTTGATAGTACGGTTACTTAGTGTCAAAAGAATCCTTCATTGACTTTAACAACAAACTTGTTGATTCTAAAGACGATACTCATCATTCGTTTCTTCCCAGAATATCTTATAATCAACCTTATCTTGATTTTAACCCATCAGTGTTATGTTTAGTTAGCAAAACTAAATATTCTCAAAACCATTATGACCTACTAGACATATGTCACAGTTATAACTTTTGAGATACTCTTAACACTGACTTAAAATAACCAATAAGTTCACTGTTGTTTTCTAAAGATTTCCAAGAAACGAAACTAGCAGGAATTCTCAACATATATCATTCTTAAAAAAATCTCATTTCTTCTCATACTACACCATCGGGACAAAATCTTGATGTAGTATACTAGGAGTACATTCCAATTATATGACTAGTGCTGACTTAGCTCATTACTGGGCATTCATCAAAACGTATTTAATAATGAGTTGACTTTATAGTCTTAATTAGCTTCATGTCCACTACCGCCTTGAATATTTGAGTTATCAAACTATTCTTACTTATGGCAAAGTTAATAGACACATCAGTACCTTGAGTAATTGTCAAATAAGTAACACAATACTCAAACCCTTTAGAGTTTAAGTGAACATCAGTTCACACTAGTCAAGATGGATCAATTCCAACATATCATCGAATCAAGACTTACTTGCTTCAAAAAAGCCCTGTCAACATTATTACTATATATCCAGGATTTGCCAACTCAATGAGAAACAAACTTAGATTAAATCCATTGTTTCATTAACTAAGAGCTCATCAATCCTCATTAGATTAATGTGAGTTCTCAAAATTTTATCCTTCAAACTAGATTTTCACTCTCAATTAGGAACAAGTTCGGACTGAGTCCAATGTTCCACCATCTATGAGTTGCTTAATCTTTTTGAGACTGATGTGACCAAGTCTCAGATATCACAAATTTTTATGATCCATGTCTTGAGAAGAAAATACTTTTGGACGCATCATAATATAAAAGCAATATTCATTGGAAGTTTTATGGAGACAATTAATGATATAGAGAGTTACTCAGTAATCCATGATGGATAATGCCGTTATTACCAATGATAGAAACTCTACTAAAAAAATAACTACATATCCATCATATACTGGACACTAATAATAAGTTCCACTGAAATATCAGTACTTATTTAAACATCTCTCAAAATAAAAATATTGTTCCCTAAACATAAATAAAATCTCCAGCCGTTTCAACGAGACCTCGTGCTGCTTTAACTATGGAGATAGTACATTGTCATATCTAGGCTGCCTACCCATCGAGCCTTCTTTCAATATATAATCTGACTTATAGATTCTATTACCACTACCAACAAAGTAGCGGTAGTCATCTAAGCAGACGTTAGATATGCATTATATAACGAATATTATTCATAGATACTGCTAACACTACCTATGAAGTAGGAACAATCATCTAAACATGTATCAGTTATACTTGCAAGTGACATACCTTGTCCCTTGGTGCCAAACACCGGACAATTTTCCTTTCCAATGTCCTAGTTTTTGATGAGTTCATATTTTCACTCATTATTGGTTTGATTTAACTTTGTTTTTAGCTTCATTTTATTTTATTTTATTTATTTTTGTTGCATAAATCACTCTAGGAGGGTATTGCGCTTGTAGTGGTGTATTGTTGCAGGTTTTAGGACAAATTCACCCAAAATCCATTCCGAAAGTAGTGACGTGTAAGAGTAGTAGTGAAGTATTTCACCACACAAGGATTTCGGGCTATTGGCACATGGCAATGGATAGAGCTTTGAGTTAGCTTTCCAACGCAACTGGAATCGGGTCAATTGGAGTTCGGGAGCAAAAGTTAAAGCCCATACAAACACTATAAATACCCCTCTAGACTAGTTTATTCAGTGGACTTCAATCCCTATATGAACATTAGTTCATATATCTTTCTCAACCTCAATTTCTGTAGTTAGAGTTTTAGTATTTATTTTTATGCATTTTGAATTTCTGTTTTTATTTTAAATGCAAGTTTATTTTATTTTAATTATGTCTTTTATTTCTAGGGATTGATATCATTTTGAATGCATGTTTAGGATTAATTAATTAGGTAATTAGGTTCATGATTCCTGTGCATATTTTATAATTATATATTAATTTAAGGACCGAGAGGTGATGATTAATTTAGATGTCTAGCTATTGATAGAAGGACGGAGAGGTGAATATTGATAGTGTGATTAGAAATGCATGATATACTCTATAATGTCCATTGAGATGTATTAGACTGTAGGAATTGAACTGATATGCTTATGAGATTGACTAATTTGGTGTTCTTGATAGTCACTAATTAGTAATCTAGGTTATATTTTCCCGACCAAGGAAATATATCATAATTGATGTATTCCACCAGTTAATTTAATTGATTCTTACATGTTATCCATATTAAGAGTTTTGTCCTAGGGTTTGTGTTTTTCTTTAATTGATTTAAGTTTTATTTTATTTTCTCTACCTAGTTTAATAAACCAAATCTTACTTTTGAATTACTTAAACAATTAATCCAAAACTGTGTTTTAGTACATATGACTATTTCACATATCTTTTCTCTGTGGGTTCGACATCCGAGTTATGAATCTATTTGGTATTAGATAGAGTTTCATCTTGTTATTAGTTTTCTTTGAGGATTGCTGGCTTGGGTTTTATTTACTCAAACAATGAACCAAGAACTATGGCTAGTACATGAGATAATCTCGTTATTCTTTTCCTTATGAGTTTGTCAACTTATGGTTTTATAAATTTATTTGGCCACTGTATTGCAATTAATCTGATAGAAATATCAGTGATCAGTTTGCCATATCTGAATCACTTGCCTACTTCCTTAGACTTTTTAAGGTCATCAGTAGGTCTTATAACCTTGCTCCCACTGTTTACTTTATTTCTCCTGCTTTCGGTACCTCGCTTCTTTCCTTTCACTTCCAGTGAAATAGAAGGGCTCGCATCAGTAGATAAAGTAAAATTTTCCTTTGTTGAGATAAGATCTCGAACTTTCTCATCCACTGGATGTTTTATCTTATTCATCTCAATTCTCAGTCTGAATTCATTCGAAGACTTTTGTAGTGCATCAAAGGATGAAATTGATTCCGGTCAAGCCATTAATTTTTACCTCTGCCTAATGTGTACATGTCCATAAAAAGAATCACGAACATCACATACTCACACACTGATCCACCATCATCCAATTACTGTCTCATAATAGCCCTATGAGACTGTATATGGTAACCCTTTTCCATACATGCTTAAGTTGTGATTATATCCCACAATATCCATCACATACTCTTAACACTGAAATCCAAGCTGTAGCATAACTTGATGACATTCATAATGTGCATGCTCTTTTAGAAGAGGACTTATTAGTAACTTGATAAGGACGGAAAACTCTGGAGCAAATAAGTCTTCATAGGCAATTAATGATTTATCAAATTGCATTTCTTTTTCAGGAAAATAGGACTAGATAATTAATATCGAGCTAGAGTAAAATATGAAAATTTTGTAATAACATGTTTGAAACAATTTAACGATCAAAGAAAGAACATACAAGAAAAACATTGAAATAAATTATTATTGTAACCTTTTGATAAACCAATACTAATGTTTCCTCCAATTGCCCAAGCAATTTTATTGTAATCCACACATGTGGCATTTACGACAAAACCACTCAACCAGACTGCATCTTTCAATTCTGATCCTTTTATTCCAACCGATGTCAATTACCTTAGAAAAATGTAATTAATAATCGGAGATTAACCTACTTCATGTTATCCTTCTGAGCAAGGATATCACAAATGAGTTATACTCTAGAAAATATCTAAGCAAATAACCACAAAACCAACCTTCGCATATAAAAATCATCTTGTCATACACACACTAGGTCCATGACGCATGATCTTTTATAATATGGTTGTCTCATTTAATTCAATCCTAGAGAATATGTAAAAGACGAAATATACGAGCTACACATGTAGACGTTTACGTAAAGGATCCCACTTCTCTCATGAATTAAATGTTTTATTTAGAGATCTCATCCATCAAAACTCATAATAATTAAAGTAAGCATGCTACACATGTAGACGTCTACACACTCTATTATTCAATTCCGATTAGAGATTGCTTTGTGGAGGTCTTGATTTTATTTAAGAAATCTCTTCTTTAGTATTTTTATTTCAAAAGGTTGTTTGCGCAAATAATTATTTTATGCTACTATAAATTATGCTATTGCTAAAATCCCATCATATATAATATGATCCCAGAATTTATTAACATAATTTAATACACAAAATAAAACAAACAAGAATGCTAAAATGTCCTCGTGGCCCCGAAGATGTGGTATCTGCATATCTACCTATTCTATTACATGAATTTGGGTTATACAGCTCAACACCTTCAATTCTTCAAATTTATGGGCCTTCAATTCTTTGTAAATTTATGGCCCTTCAATTCTTTGTAGAAATCTGAAAACGGGCTAAAAAAATTGCAGATTGAACTGGGTTTTGAATTTTAGGCCCAAACAGGCCCAAAAATTGAAAACCCTAATTTTCAAAGCTCTTCTTCCAGCTGCTGACATTGCCGGTGAGCATTGCTGCTGTTGTTCTCCCCGTACGCCACCTGCGCACGATTGCCCGACGACCAATAGCCCACCAAAGTCGCGCAGGCCACCGTGTGGCCGTCCAGCAACATGCAGCTCACACACATCCAAAACAGGCTACACATCTCTGCATGCTCACGCTCGCTGGACCTGTGAGCTGTCATCCTCGTGCCTGCCACCTTTGTGCAAACGGACATGGCAACACCGGCACACATTGCGGGTCGTTCGCATCACCTCGAGCAGACAGCTGCTCAGTCGCGCACGACTCTGTGCTGAAAACCCGAGGAGGAGGTTGCTTTGACTCGTGACAGATGCGTGTCGCAGCTAGGGTTTTTGATAAAGGGGTTGACATACTGGGTGTGTCGACCGACACACCCATGTCAAGCCTTAGCCACAATAAGGGTTCCCTTTCTGCGCCGCCACCCTTCATCGACAGCAGATCTGTCGCGCATAACCCACGTGCGGCCAAACATCATTGTCGCCATCCTTCAGCTCGCCTGCACCTGGGTTGCTCCACTGTGTTGTTGGTGCTGGTGAGCGAGCACCACCAACAACTATCGTGAACACTGCAACCTACCTGCGCGAAGGCTACTTCTCCTCCATAGACCAGTAGCCCCGATGCGCGTGAGCCTTGCCTGCTTGAGAAAATCTCTGCGCCGTCGCTGCTGCTTCCTGCACGGCCGGCAGATTCAATAGCTATTGCCGCTTCCCGCCGCGCGCCGCCTGCACACGGCTAGCAACAGCCAAAGGTGCTTGGGAGATGGCTGCATGTACGACTGGGTGCGTGCGTACCAGCCCGATGGCCGCGCTGCACCAGCCGCCTCAGTTATCTTCTCGATCAACCCAAACTTGTCACCATAATGACTGATGTGCCAATGTAGCTTCGCCCGTGTATGCGCGCTACCAGTGATGGTTGTTGCACTGTGACATCGCACGCTGCGTGGTGCTGCAATTCCATGTTGAATCCATTCTCCGTGTTCTTCGTTCTTCATGTTTTTCGTCTTGTTCTTCGTTATTCAATTTCTTTTACATATTTTACATCGAATAATAAAATACAAATATATTCTATTACATTCGATTACTAAAAATCTAACCACAAATTTTCTAGTGGTGAAAAATGATTCAACACGAATAAACTATTGCGGATTAAACATGCAAAACACAGGAACCACGAGGAACAAAAAAAATCCATTGCAATTGAATAAAATTAAATAAACATGCAAATAATTAAACAAAATTATTTTCCAGATAGAGCCACAGATACAGACCTGGCTCTGATACCAATTGAAAGAATTATACCATGAATCGAAATTCACATAATTCAACTAGACCAAGGAACTCGGTGGACATCTAAATAATTGTCATACTTCAGTTATTCAATAGCATGCTCCTATTTAATAAATAAATTTCCATGCATACGTTTATCGGATTACCTGACATCCTTAGTGTGTGCATATTAGAGTGTAGGGATAGAAACCTTTGAATCCTTGCGCTCCATATTTAATCCTGCGGATAAAGATTAAATATCTTGATTTTAAATAAATAATTAAAATCAAAATATGGAGAGAGAAAGAAGAAAACAATTCTCCAGATCTGAACTTCTGATCTGTATCCTATCTCCGATCCAAAAATCTGGAGAAGATTCCCTCCGAATTTCGTGCCTAATACTGGTGTGCTATTTAGCAACTTATGATCTTGTGGTGTGTTGTGATTTGAGAAACTCAGTCGTATTTATTTGAGAAATCTGATCTCAAATGGGCTTGAGCTTTCATGGGCCAGACCAGAGACCAGTATGCAAATAATAAGTAGGGCCTATGAATTAATTAATTCTCATATTCAACGGAGAATATAATTAATTAATTAATATTGATTCATGCCACCAGGGAATCAATACTTACTTATCCATTTATTACCACGTTATAAGGAATGAGTTGCATATGCTTGGTATATCCCCATATTTAAGGTTACAGACATTTATTAATTAATTTGAGCTCTCACAAGCTCACTAATAAATTATTATTTTTCACTACACTCACAAATATTGATTATCGTGTCCGATCATTATGTAACTAATTGATCGGGACGGAAGGAGTAATATATATTCATCATTATTTAAAATTTCCTATAAAATATAAAAGTGTATATTATTTTGAATAGATTTAATATAAATGCATAATAATATTCAAAATCTATATGTATTAATTATAATTCACCCCGTTAATTATTTCAAGATGAAACAAATATGAATAATATTTAAAATATAGATTTTCTTTATTATTGTTCCTCTTTATATCAATAGAAAAATAATATAAATTAAAAGAATAATTTAGCAAATTAAAAATATAAAGCCTATTCTAAACATTTCTTTATATATTTATGTAAATCCAATATATTGATTGTTTTTTTAATTATCTAAGACTTAATATATTTGATATTATTTAACTATTATACTATACTACTATTACTATTTATACATTCTAATAAGTATACATAAATTTTAGGAATTCTATAATTATTATATTTTTTTTAAATTCTCACAAATGATTTTAAGAATTTTAACCCAATTTCTTATTTTCTTTCTGCAAATGACACCACATGTTATTTTATTGAATGACAAGAAACTTTCACAATTTATTTTGATTCTGTAAACTTTTTGCCATAGAAAAAAATGCGGTCCAATATTTCCTTTAGTTAAAATAGTTTACCCATTTATTGAAAAGATGGTAATTTATACTAAATTTGAAAAAAAAAACATTCATAATTTGAAATATAGTTGAATATTTAACCTATCCATAAGTGTTAATAAATAAATATAGTGTTGATATGACAAACCAACACGATCGTTAGTCGTATGTATGACTAATTACATAAAACTGATTAAATAGAGTAATACCAAACTTGTAACATTTGTATAGGTTCCTTGAGTAGTATTAGATTTATGAATCAGTTCTTGTCAGTTAAAGAGAAGACCAGTGGAAGTTTTAAACAACTCACACTTAGTCAATCGGTGAGATATCAGTTATGTAGGAGAATTAATTGATTAGTTAAAAACTGAATCAAAAGGTATAAAGACTTTGTCGGTGGAGTAAATGGAATTAGTCAGTCGAAATCATGACAAGTGGCTGACTAAAAAAAAAAAGACTAAGAGTTCAAACTTAGTAAGGAGAAAAAGAATTGGGCAAGACTCCCCGAACTTATTAGGAGCTATTATCTCGAAAAGTCTATGATGTGACAGAAAGCTACCAAAGAATCAAAAGTTACGAGTGTTGGGATTGTATGCTAAAAATATTGAATGTGTTCGTTTAATACACTGGTTTTCATAAATGTGTTACATCAACATAGTTGCAATCTGATATAACAAGCATACGATACGAACTACAATATCCTATTATCTTGCATATAGGGATGATCATATGGTGTGTAAGAGATCACAGAGGATTATACGAATCGTTTGATCTAGCGAGATATAAACAATATCACGGTTGAGACAGTCCTTGGACAGGCTATCAATTTAGGCTACTACACATCAGTTCACCTTGAAATCTTAGAATCGATTCATATATTTGTATATAATTTACTTTATTTACACATTTGATATATTAAAATATAAGAAATAAATGAATTTGTTTAATTATTTTTGTGTAAATTCCATTGAAACTGGTTAGATGATAGGTTTTATTCAAATACCTAATTAATGTTTTACTAAATCTGAAATCATATTATCTGGTTTACTATATCCTTCCAATATATATATATATATATATATAGAGGGTAGTGATCAGGTGAGAAATGTAGTTAGTATGAGAAATGAGAATAATACATTTTAACATTAAAATACTGCATTTTTTAACATCAAAATCTTGCATTTCAATGTTTTCATTTTAACATCAAAATCATGCATTAAAACTTGTTTTCATTTTATCTTCAATATTCTTCATTTTTAAGTTTGATTTCCTTCATTGTATTTTTAATTATCATTTTAACGAAAAAATTGGTCACTTTTATCTTAAATTTTGTTCACTTTACCATAAATTTAGTTCAATGTTCATTCTCATTTCTCATACTAACAATATTTCTCATATGATTACCACTTTATATATATATATATATATATATATATATATATGGCTTTCATTTCTGAACTATATGTCCTGAATGAACAATGATCATATATCTAGCCTTTTGTTTATTTGATCCAACACCTTATATAATTACACATGGCAGGTTTTTTTTTTATTTAATTTATGTTAAGGGTGTTTTAGGAAGAAAAAAGAAGACAAATATTAATAGATTTGTTATTCAAGGCAGTTTCCTAATTTCATGCCAATTAAATATCTTGCCCCACAATCTTTCTCTCTACATACACGTCTCTCTCTTTCTCCCACACGGGCGGTGCTCTCTCTTCTCCCACCCATGGCAGAAGCGACTCTCTCTTCTTCACACGAATGCGGCGCTCTCTCTTCTCCCACACCGTGGCGGTGCTCTCTCTTCTCCCACCCATGGCGGAAGCGACTCTCCTTCACACACGGCGGCGCTCAATCCTCTCTCGCATCGGATTCACTCTCTCATAGGTTCTTTAACGTCTCTCCCAACCGGCGACGATGTTGTCTGTGGCACTCACATCTCTCTTTACTAAGAGATTTGTCTTTTTTTTTTTACTCTAGAAATTGTTCCAACGTTGAAGGTCTCAGATCCGTATATTTTTATTTTCTTTTTGGATTACAAATACACTTTTCTGAACATCCATGTTTTGATTTCTTATTTTCTTATTTTTTATTTTACTGATCCTTACATTCTTCATCGAAATCCACATATTCAGGATCCGAATCATTGTTATTTTAAATGCGAGTCATTTTTTTTGAATAAATGTGTCATTGTTCGAACTCTTGTTTAATGGATTGTTAATTGTTTATTTATTTTCTACATTGTGTGAACTCAGTTGAGATGTAGCATCGTACGATGTTGACATTATCATTGTTACATGTAGTCAATATCATTTTATCAAAATTATCGGTTTAATCTTAATTAAATTTTAATACACCTTTAAGATCGTTGTTATCTTTAATAAATATAATTGTACATTGTCGGTATTATCATTGTTACTTGTATTCAATATCATTTTTATCAAAATCTGTCGGTTTAATCTTAATTGATTTTTAGTACACCTCTAAGATCATTGTAATATTTATTCAATATCATTGTACGAATAATTAAAGTTGTTTATGCATTTAACAATAAATAGATTAGTGAAAGTTGAAACCGCACCCAAAAAATATGCAATATGATCTTATTTCTCTTTCCAATTTATAAGATAATAATGGAAAAAATCGTGGGGATTTATTTTGGTAACTGAATCCGAAAAATCAGCATGCAGATTTCAGTTCAATTTTTTTTCCGTTTAGGACTAATTTGCCCTTTTAATGATATAAGAAGCTATAGACAATGATAAATGGCAACAGAAAATTAGGGACGTCTATTTTCGAAATCAAGGGCTGGATTTTGGTCTATGTTCATTCATGGACACATGTTCAGCCTTGAATGCACCCCTATATATATATATATATATATATATATATATAGGGAGCGGATCAGGTAAGAAAAATCCCCCTGTGAGAAAAAA
>JAPKLW010000066.1:560199-672238 GCA_026898455.1 Plectranthus barbatus | reverse complement strand
TGCACAAAGTTAACACTAAAGATGCACAATATAATAGTAAAAATGAATGTCGATCTGAATAAAACAAATTTTTTTAAACTATATTCATGCACAATAAACAAAGTCGAGACCGAACACGAATGCGAAATCCAGAAACAAAGAAAAAAACTGATCGACAGAAGAAATATAAATCAAATCGAACGAAGAAGGAAGACGAAATCAAATCGCGCGAAGAAAGGAATAAAAAATCTAATGAGATACTATTTCAGATTTTTAAAGAAGCTAAAATTACAAAAATAACCTTAATTTTGCAAAACTGCAGGATAATCGAGGAAAACTGCACACGGAGTGAAATAGATCATGAGCGTTGAAATCACAAAATCAAAGGCTGAGATTTATTCTCATTTCTCATACTAAAAACTATTCTCATATGATCACTGCTCTATATGTATATATATATATATATAGAGGTGTAATCATATTAAAATGACTGTTAGATGGGGGAAAAGAATAAATCTGGACCTTTAATTTCAAAATTTTAGTGGTCCATATTTAGTACTCCCTCCGTCCCGGCTGAATTATCCCGGGTTGACCTGACACAATAACCAAGGAGTGTGAGTGTAAAGTAAGTTGAGTGGAATTATTATTTTATTGTTGAGTGTGAAAAAGTTTCCTTTTTAAGTAATGAGACAATTGACGTGGGACGGACGAAAAAGGAAAGTGGGACAATTGAGATGGGACGGAGGGAGTATTTTTATTTTTTTTATATTAACTTCATTTAAATTATTTTAATTATCATAAGGATTTAATTGTAATTATCATTTTTCTTATTTTATCTTTCCATAACTATATCCTAAATTATCTCCACCATGATTGAGAATCAAATCATCTAAGAAAGGAAATTCAATTTTCATGGATGAATATTTATATTTCTATCTCCAAATATAATCCATATTATAATCTCTCTCCTTCATTAATTATCCATCCTCCTGCTCGCCCCACTCCTATTTCTCTCGTCGGGTATGAGTCTCACGTTTCCGGTGCTCGCCGCCCTACGCTGTAGCAAGCGCCCCACGCGTTGCAGCATTGAAGATGAAGGTTCTTTTTGTGGCCATTGTGGTGGCGTTGGTTGTCTGTCACTTCGACGTCAATATGATTCCCATCAAAATTTGCACGTAGGAGGAGTCACACCACCGCATAGCTCCTCCACCCTTGTCATGCTCACTGCATGCCATGGAGGACCCGCCTACACCATTGCTGGGAAGGCTGTGCATGGAGCGATGCAAGGTTGCACACACGCAACCCGAATCCTAGGATAATATATTATTTTATTTATCTTTGCTAGTTATCTTTATTAAATAAATGGATAATCTTGGTATTTTTGTTGGATTCTTGCTTCATGGATTGATTGAGTTTTTTTATAACGTAGTTGTATATTTTTCATACATAAGTTGCATTATATAAGCCTGTAAATATGCATTATATTAGTCTATAAATGTGCAGTAAGTTTTCTTAAATAACTGAGATTTTTAGAATATAATTATTTAGTATTTTGATGTTAGGTGCAATATATACGCCTATAAATATGCATTATATAAGTCTGTACAGCCAATATACATGTAAAAAATAGTATTTCTCCCCAAAACGTGGATGACAGCCAACAGAATCATGATGGCGGCGAACGCTCAGATAGTCTTTGCTGCTTTGGGAAGGCACACTCCCGTTGCACCCGCCATCAGTATCAACACCAATGCCACTACCCTGTATTTGAGTGCCAAGAGTTTGTCCCTATCTTCCTCCTTTAATGTATACAATCCGAACAATCTCCCACCTATATTCAAAGCATTATACCATTACTTTCAAGAGTATTAAATGTGTATATTCTCATATAGTTATTACATTTGGTCACCAGGTGGCCGACTTCATCGTCAATCCTCGGCTACGAACATGATTCTCTTATGCCTTCTGTGGTTAGCCCTTCGTAAATGGATATGCTAGATTATCCTTCGTATCTATCTTTTCTATTTTCACATCGCCCTTCGCTACAATTTCTCGTATGATGTGGTACTTTCTCTCTATGTGCATTATTTCCTTGTGAGTTCTTGGTTCCTTAGAGTTTGCTACAGCACCAACATTATCACAATACACCGTGATAGTATTGGGCAAACTCTGAATAATATCTAATTCTTGGAGGTAGTTTCAGAACCATACCACTTCTTTAGTAGCTTCTAAAGCTGCCACATAGTCAACTTCCATGGTGGAGTCTGCGATACACTTTTGTTTCGCACTCCTCCATTATACAAGTCAATCTCCCAAGGTGAACACATAGCATGAGGCCGATTTCTTCTCATCTTGTCTGCTTGGAAATTTGAATCGATATAACCCACAGGGCACAAATTCTCACACTAAAAAATGAGACAACAATATCGGGTTCTTTTCAGATGCTTGAGAATATGTTTGACAGAAGCCCAATGCGCCTGTCCTGGGTTATACTGATGTTTGGCAACCATGCCCATGACATAACAAATATTTGGCCTCGTATATAGCATCGCATACATGAGATCTGCCCACTGCCATAGTAATTTTGCCATCTCATCCTTATCCTCTTTTGTTGCAGGGCATTATGCCTTAGACAGAGGAACACCATGTCTGAAAGTTAGCAATCCTATCTTTTCATTTTCCTGTTAAAACAAGGAATTACAATATCAATATAAGTAGCCTGAGACAAGCTTAACATCCTTTTCTTGAGATCACACATGACTTTAATCCAAAGGATGTAACCAGCGTCTCCTAGGTTCTGCATTTGAAACTGTTCGGATAACCCTCACTTTATGTCCGACAACACCTCCACATGATTGCCGAATAGGAGAATGTCATCGATATAAAGTGCAAGGAATACAACGCTTCCACTTACACATAATTGGTACACACAACTTTCATTTTTGCACAGTGAAAATCCATAGTATTAAATCACATCATCGAAAACATCTACTCCATGACCGTGAAACTTGTTTAAGTCCATACAATGACTTTATTAGCTTCAAGAAAATATGATCTTTAACATCCGTCACATAACCCTCTAGCTGCTGAATGTAGATATTACGACCTGTTGGGATTGTATGCTAAATGCATTTATGGTTAAGTGTGTTTGTTTGATACATTGGTCTTCATAAATGTGTTACAACAATATAGTCGCTATCTGATATAACAAATATATGATACAAAATATAATATCCTATTATCTTTCCTATAGGGATGATCATATCATGTGTAGGAGATCACAGAGAATCATATGAATCATTTGACTTAGCGAGATATAAATAGTATCACGGCTAAGACAGTTCCAGAATAGGTTGTCGGTTTAGGCTGCGACACATGAGTTCACAAGTGAGCTTATCCTAGCTACTTGATGTGTTGGTACATCTTTATGTATTGATGGGATCAACGGTGAGAGGTGCTATTCTTATTGACATATGAGTGAGCTAGATCTCTAGATGCTCGTTATGATCTTGAACCTAATGGAAGGCTAAGGGGCATACACAAGTTGATCACACTTTGATTTGCATGGTGGTGAGTCTTACATGTACTCTTATACCTGCATCTTGGGTGTGGCGGTTTGTGTGTAGTCTGCTTAGGCTGGACATGTAGGTAATTATAGCCATTTTAGGATGGGGACATTCCCTGATGAGCTCACAAGATTCATTATACTAAGTAATGAAGATACAATCCTCACGATCTATAGCCAAATGCTGTAGAGACCACCATCCACAGCAGAATGGATCACTCACCCAGGCTGTTGTTCTTCACTCCTTCTTCAGTTCCTCGAAGCCAAGTAGCACCTTGAAGTCTCCTCAGAACTGGGAGTCATCGGAAATAGATTGAGGACAAACCTCCCTTCTCCTTCTCCGGTGGGTGGATGGTTGAGTTCTTCCCAAAACGTATGCGGGTTGGCAGTTTCCCGTGAGAACCTTCTTCTCCTTAGAGAGTCAGGCTGTTGTGTTCTTACTTAAAAAGTAGGAACACCAAAAGAGTAGATTAAGTCGAAAGACTTAATCCTCGTGTACATAAGTTCACACGGTGAATCTTTCAAGATTCCGTAAGCAATAATGCCTCGTGTTCAATTATTGAACCACAGAGTTAATGCCTTCTTGCTCGAGAGTTGTTAATGCTTTGAGCTTTAAATTTGGCAGAGTGGCGACAAGGTTTTTAAGTGCTCGATTCTATATGTTTTTCTCTGATCCTCCTGCTATTTATAGTTGGAAATATGAAAATAGTCGGTAGAGACATTTCGAAGGATTCCCAATCAGAGTCCATCATTCTCTGTAAAGTAGACCTGCTCCTCTGCCTTTTCTAAATCACTGCCATGGTTTTTGCAGGGGCAGTTTGTACTTGTTGTGTCAGATGCCGAGCAACGTTGTACTCCAGTCATAACTGAGTGTATCTTCGTCTCTTATTAATGAATCTCTAATGTTCTTTTATGACTGATCGGCAACTTGCTTTTCACGTGTTTCTTTGACGTGAAACTGTCCTGGTCTGAAACTGTGAGCACCTCTCGACAGTTTCTTTATGAAAAATGTGTCCACATTTTTCTTTGCTATACGATCCTTGACAGTTGAAAAACTCTCTGCATAGTATTTTGCTTCTGTTACTTTGCACAATTTTGTTGTCCATTATCCTTGACAGTTTCCTCGTCTGGACAGCTTCCACTTCAAAAACTGTTCAACAGTTTTTGACAGTTTTCTTCTCCTAGACTATTACAACTCGATCATCCTATACAAGGATTACATGAGGTAATAACTCTAAGGCCTAGAATTTGGTATATAGTTTTGACACATCAAAACATCAATTTAAAGGAGCAATTTTTACATCCATACATAACAATTATCCTTACCTAACACATGCTAAATCACTTTTTATCATCCGAAGTTAGGATTGTGGTTATTTGGCTTAGATAATACCTGAAGTATAACTCATGAATGACTTCCTTGCTCTAGATAGGCAAACATGGTCTTAGTATCTCCAATATTAATTTCTTTTGCCAGCGGATACCTAACATGTTCTAAAATTAAAGAACCTTTTGGTCTGATTGAGTGGTTTGTCGTAAACGTTTGTTGAAGGTGCTTGCGGTAAATTTACTTGGACAATTGGAGGAATCAAATCATATTGTTTTATCTAAAGGTTATATGTATATTTGTTCCATTCATTCGTAGTTTATGCTTACTATAATCCTCTTATTTGTTTTTCAGATATGTCTATTATTGCATCGCTCGTCGTATATTCAATTGAACACAATTTCTTGACTGGTTTGAATTTTCTTGCATGGTAAAGTGACATTGTCAAAGTTTTAGATTCCTTAGAACATTTGTATGTTCTGCAAACTCCCTATCTGAGTCTGTCGATAAATACATCTTCTGACGAGGAGCGCGCATATTATCACATGTGGATGGGGTCAAATGGCATGGCCAGGCATTACATCTTTGGTTGTGTGTCACATGCACTGCGTCCTTGTTATAGTGATGATTAGCTTGCGCGTTATTTTATGCGACGTCTTTGATTGATTTGTATACTAAAAATATTATGATAAGTGTATTATGTATAATGTTTATTATACTGAGAGTCATAAATGTTGTATGTTCATCTCCTGTCTGAGTTAACAAACATGTGTCGCAAATGCTTTAATCCCATTATTCTTGTCGATAGGAAGATCATACGATATGTAGTACATCAAAGAAGATCGTATGGGTCAATTGACCTAGCGAGATATAAACAGAATCACAGCTGAGACAATCCTAGGATAGATTGTCAGTATAGGCTGCAAAATACGCAATCATAAGAAACTTATCTTTGTTGCTTGGTATGCTGGTGTCTGTGGTACGCATTTATAGGACCTAAGGAAAGATCGATTCTTTTATCTGACACTAAAAAAATCTTGATCTTGATGGCTTGATGGAATTCTATGACTAAATGAAGGTATAGAAGTATACACAAATTTTTGTCTCACTTGTCAAACTTGTATATCTGTATCTTGGGTGATAGCAGTTTGTAAAATAGCCGGTCACGCAAGGAGGAAACCGTGTTGTTGACATTTTAGTTGAAAAGAATGTTTTTGAATCTGAAGGAGCAAACAAGGCAGCAGTGCAAGGGGATGTTGACCCTTATAAGAATGACCCTTATAAGAAGGACATAAGCAAGCAGACCGCGGCGCAAGAAGACACAGTGCTGCCCAACAAGTTGAGAAGCCAGCAGACCAAGGAGATGATGAGAAGAAAGATGCTAAGTTAAAGGTTGCAGAGAAGGCAACAGCTTCCAAAATTGCTGCGAAATCTAGAGCCAAATTTGATGCAGCGTTGATCGATACTTTCTTAAATGTACATCTGTTAATGTACTTGGCATTGTTCTGTTTGAAGATTTTCAGGTAAATTTAGATAAGACAGGATTGGCTTTGGACGTAGCTACTGAAAAAACCTTGAGATTGGGCGACCACCCCAGAAAAACTGGCGAGTGATTTGAAGAAAGAGGTGCAGGAAAGGAATGAGAAATACCTGCGGGCCCTAGGACTTGATCCAGCAAAAGTCCCAGGATGGGCCACAACTGTTGATTCTTTATCACTATTGAAGGAGACCATTGACTCTCTATGGCAAAGACGTCAAGCTGCTCCTTCCTCCCCCAAAGTCTCTAGTATCACATTTGATTCTATTCCAAGTGATGGGGAGGAAATCGATTCAGAAATTTCTAAGGGAGCTTTGGTGATTGCTAAAGGGGAGTCGACTTTACGTGCATGTACATTAAGATTGCCACTGGATGGACCACCACACAATAGATTTCGGGCTAGACGCATTGCCCAATGGTGTCCAACAGTAATGGTCAGAGATGAAGAGGATGTAGATCTCATCCCTTGGGCAAAGGATATTTGTACTTTCGTTGATGCTCATCTGGGCAAGGAATTCGAGTCTGCTTATGCTACAGAGTTCTCAGGTGATACTGCTTAGCTTGATTTTCTAAAGACTAAATTCCAAAGGTGAAGATTCTTTGACTTTGCCACCCATAAGATCCATTACGAGGATCGAGCTATTATTATGGATTGCATGGGTATGAACTACTGGAGAAGTGAGGAGGATTGGGCCGATGACTAGATGGATCAGACATATAAGAGGCAATCTACTGAGAAGCAAGTAATGGCCAGGCTGAGGAAAATTTAGGAGCACCGAGCTGCATTTGGAGACCAATCATTGCCACAATCTGAATATGCACCGGTTGCTGAATCTTCTTCATTAGCAATTCTGCTAAGGTCTCCCGTAACAAGGAAGCAAGCTAATGTAGCTGCTGAGTTGCTGGCCAGATTGGCAAAAGAGAAAGCTGATTAGAAGAAAGCAAAGAAGGTGCGCAACATGGCAGAATTCCGAGAACAACTGCTGAATACTTTGGCGTGCCTTCCCTAATTGTATGGTCATATATGAGCCTCCCACTCCCAGTGCTGAAGATGAATATGCTGCTGAAGAATCTGAGCCTATGGACGAGGAATCTGCCGATCCAAATGCTGAACAATCTCAAGAGATAGCAAAATCTACAGACATTCCGTCCACTTCTAGCCAAATGATGACAACTGAGGGATTCCCGAATATAACTATCGAGCTTTTAAGCTCAAGCCCATTTCATAGGGATATCCAGGTGTACATTGATACAGTCGTGGAAGCTAAAGTGGATGCTAAACTCGAGGCGAAGGTTGAAAAAGCCAAAGAGGAATTGCGCAAAATGTTACAAGAAGACTTTGCATCTTTCTCCACTAACCTTTTTGTTGCAATCAATGAGGGGGAAGATCACAAGTTGGCTGAAGAAGCTGAAAAGCTTAATGAAGAAGAAGAAAGACGAATTCTCCTTGAAGCTCACCGGAAGTAGGAGGAAGACGTGAGGAGACAGCAAGAAGAAGAGGTGAAGGAGGGAAGGAGGAGAGGGAGAGGATAAAGAGGGAATAAAGAGATGCCTTGCTGGATAGGTTCATGAAAATCACTGCTCAGTCTATTAGTAATCTCACCAAGACCACCGACTCTCCAAGCTCAAAGAACAATGATTCAGATTCCTCTGCATCTAAGAAGTAATTCTTCATATTTCTAAAATTTTTGTAAGTTTTTTTTTTTTGGTTGTGTTTCCTGTACTCATCTGCTGAAATTTTCTAAATGTAACTTACCCTGATTGACGACAACATCTCATTGTTCAAATCTATTTATTTGCTTAAGCTGAACATACAAATTTTCTATAATCAGTGAATTGCATGTGGACTGCTGAGTATGTGTGTGTGTTCGATTTAGTATTGCTCTGATCTCAATGTGTAAACGTTGTTGTGTGCTTGATAGTTGTTGAGTTATCAGTATTTTCATCAAGCCATTCACTTATACAAATTTCATATCGAGCAATACCCTTCGTATTTTGAGGGGGAACTTTTTTGAACACTTGCTGAGTCTAAGGGAGTCGACATACTGAGTTAGATTGCTAGTTAAATTTTGTAAACTCATGAGTCTTCTTTCCCATGATCAGTAAGCTAGAATTATGACTTTGATCGCACAAAAAGGGTAAATTGTTGGGAATATTGTACCCATTTAGATCGTAATAGTTAATTGCATTGGTTTTGGTGCATCAAAGCTAGATTATCTAGTCTCTAGCAACTTAGAAATGTGTTGAAATTGTCTAAGTCCTGTATAGGATGATTATGATTGAGGTTTAATAGATTTAGAAAAGATTGCTAGAAAAAGAAGAAGGATTCAACAAAGTACGAGAAGATTGGTGAGGATTCAGCAAACACGCAAAGATTGCGATGGATACTAGCAAACAATGAAGTCTTGGAAGACTAGCAAAAAAAGAAGTCTCGGAATGCTAGCAAACATGTGAAGATTACTGAAGGCACACAACGGATAACCAAGTTGCTGAAGGAATGTCCCCCTCGCTCGGGGTGTAGTGGTGAAAGCACCTTGCCTGGACCAATAGGTCACATGTTCGAGATTCCCTGGGGACATCTAGGGTGTGTGAGTTTAATAAATGTATTCCTATTCAAAAAAAGTTGCTGAAAGAATATAGCAAACAGATTGCTGGATCTCAACAAAGTTACTGAGATCTCAGTAGACAAATAGCGACCTTAGCAAAGTGTTCCAATAGCTTCTAGCAATCATAAAAAACCACTGAATCAGACGATCTCAAATTTCTTGAGTATAAGGAATCTCCCAAATCAAAAAGGTATTTTATCAAGAGACAAAAAGGGGATTTTTAGAGTTAACTAAAAGATCTGTTCTAACAAGTCGGCTAAATAAGGAAAGAGCCAGTCAAAAAAGGAAAAGATCTGAAACGTCTCTATGCTTTTCAGAAAAAAAGGAAAGAGAATGGCGGTTCAACCAACAGAAAAAGAAGGAAGGAGAAAAAAAGGGTTTGAGAGTTTGCAAGTTCGACATTTACGTAAATTTACAAGAAAGAACTGATCGAGACTTTGCTAAAGCTACCCGTGTTCATCACGAGACCCTAGAAGCTCACTTCTAAGGTTACTTTGGAGTTCTTTCTGTCTAAGAAAGAACTTAGCAGTCATATTGATCTGCATGACTGACTAGTACATGAAACTGCTGCAAAGGAGAGAAGTTTCAGGAAGAACTATAAAAATCCTACATCCAGTATTCAAGGAGGCTGCAAGGTGTGTCCTCACTCTGAGAGTTGCTGAGAAGATTGATATCAAGGGGCTTGAAGGTGCGATGTGACCAAACAGAGGAGCTGCTTGCAGTTAGAGATCAAATCCTACCAGTTGTGACCAGACAAAGGAGTTGCTTGCAGTTAGAGATCAAATCCTACCAGTTGTAATCAATCTTAGTGAATTCCATTCAGCAGCCTGTAAAGTGGACATAGAACATTTATTCGAACCACTATAACGTTTGTGTTATTTACTGTTACGTTGCATTATTTACCTATTAATTTAAAACTCGACATTCTAAGTGTTGGTGTATAACTTGCAATAAACCTAAGTACTTCTCGAGCTTAAAGACATATTTTATAATATCTTGTTGAGTCGAGACCTCAACAAGATAAGTGCAAGATACTTATAATCCGCTGCATTTACAATTACTTTGATCAAGGACCATCACTTGTGGTGTGTTGAGATCTAAGAACCCGAGGAGTATTTATAGGAAAAAATTGTTCACAGATGGGCTTGAGCTTACATAAGCCAGACCAGCGACCAGTATGTAAATAGCAAATTAGACCTATCTATTAATTAATTCTCATATTCAACACAAAATATAATTAATTAATTAATATTGATTCATGCCACCAGAGAATCAATATTGTCCAACCTATTTGCTACCACATTATGTGGAACGGGTTGCATAGGCTCGGAAAATTCCCATATTTAAGATTACAAACATTCATTAAGTAATTTGAGCTCTAACAAGCTTCAAAATCATTTAATATCTTTTATTCCTAAATCAATCCACTCAACCCTTTTCACTTGTGCTTGAACTTAATCAGCTAGCAGAACTTTAGCAAAATGAACCTTTCGAGCTACGCAGTGAATGTCACCATCTTATTCTAGATATGGTTACCTAGTTCCAGCACAAACAGTCATACACAAACTACTACCACTCAAGATGCAAGTATACAAGTTCGACCAAAACACTCCATTATAGTATCTCAAACTGACGCACAAATCTTTGTATACTTTCGTACCTTTATTTAGGTATAGAATTCGATTAAGTCATCAAAATCAACATTCTTTTAATGTCAGATAAAGAATTAATCTTTCCTTAGGTCCTATCAATGTGTATCGCACGCACCAGCATACCAAGAAACCAAGATAAGTTGCTCATTACTGCGTATACTGCAGCCTATACCGACAGTCTATCCTGGGACTATCTTAGCTGTGATAACTATTTATATCTCACTAGATCGATCGATCTATACAATCTCCCGTGATCTACTACACACCGTATAATCTCCTTATCGATTAGATAAGAGGATACCATTGTTTGTTTCATATGTTTGTTAATCAGACATGACTATTATATCATTATATACAAGACCATAATGATTATAAGTACATCAAATAAAACTGTTTGCCGATATACCAATCACAATATTTTGATGTATACAAAAACGTAACAACGTCCTACTTATACTCAAAGCATAATGATATGTTTTCCAGAGTATACAATGTGTTATAATAATTAGTTGTAAATTTAATTACCGAGTGGCTTGCATTAACCACAGTCTCAATCTATAAATGCATATCATATATTTCTTTCTACTCAATTGTGTGTCTTGTCTTATTTATGGTACTTGCTCTATATGTTACATCACTTTGAGAATTTTTGCTTTCTCAAATTTGCAACTGCATTAGTCATATCACTCAAATTAGTGATACTATATGCAAATGAATAACCATTACTGAATTCAAATTTGTAATGCCTGAATCACATTATACCATGGCAGAGTTCCTTAAAACTCAACAAGTTTACACTCGACCATTATATGATTCTATTACCTAATGTGAACATATAGCTAGACTAAGACATTATTGTGATTCAGTCCACCTGGAGATCTGAACCATAACCCACAACACATATACTCGACCGTATTGTGTCTGTCCTCGGTTAATATAGATATTTGTCAACTAAGCCAACCTCATAGCAAGATATTAGATTTCATACAGTTTTTCGTGTAGAACTCCTTAGACAAACTTAAAACCATCTTCTTGCAAACATGCAAGACTTTGATCCTGAGGAAGTACCCAGTGTTCTTTTTTGTTCAACATCTATAATTATTCGGATAACAATCTCTGTATGCCTGACAATACCTCTACATAGTCACCAAATAGGAAATTTTTATCAACATACTATACAAGATGCACCCTGCTACTGGTGACATATAACTCATAACTCTCATTCATGTATAGTGAAAATCCATAGGACTTCATCACGTCATCCAAATGCAGGTTCCATGACCGGTGAGCTTCTATCCATAAAAGGACTTCTAAATCTTCCAGACATAGGTACATCCACTCTTACACAAGGCTTTCCAAATGGAAATGCATCATTATCTTCAACTTCTTGAAGAACCTAATTACATTTAAAAGTACTGTTACTTAGTCTCAAAAGAATCCTTTGTTGACTTTAACAACGAACTTACTGATTCTTAGAACTATAGTCGTCATTTGTTTCTTTAAAAAATGTCCTATAAACAACCTTATCTTGATTCTAACCCATCAGTGTTATTCTTAGTTAGCAAAACTAAATATGATCAAAACCATTATGACCTACTAGACATATGTCATGGTTATAAATTTTGAGAAACTTTTAACACTGACTTAAAATCAACCAATAAGTTCACTATTGTTTTCTAAGAATTTCCAAGAAACGAAACTTGTAGGAATGTTTAAATTATTATCAACATATCATGCTTCAAATATTTTCATTTCTACTCATACTACACCATCGGGACAAAATCCTGGTTTAGTCTATTTATACATTTCTGATAAGGTAGGGAAATATGGCCAAGTGACTAAATCAATTGAGTTCATTACTCTCAACATCTCCAACCACTATCTATAATCATCCACCTTATATCCTCATATACATCAACAAACTCCAAATTTTTTATTTTTATTTTTATTTTTATTTTTTTTATTATTATTTTTAGCTCATTTTGAATCTCTTATGCTCTTTTCGATAATTTTGTATTCTTTTATTTTCAGAGAGCTTATGAGAATTCGAATTATTTCTTTGAGCTTCTTTTTCACACATTTTTTCACCACTAATTTATCATATCTTATCACCAATTCACCAATCAACCCCATACATACCACAACTCAAGACACGAGTGAGACAATACTTTTTTTAATCTCATAGACAAGGAAAGAAAAATTGTACAGGCTCAAAGTGGCTAACTAGGGAAAATTTTATTGTGAAGGGACAATGTTTAGGATATTGGGTTAACAAAGATGGCCTAATATCATTTCCTAAACTTGTGCACACTATGCAGTCTCAACACAGAAAATAGGCAAGTTCTAGTGAAATCAAAACACACATGTGAATCTCACATCAAACGAAATAACAGCTCAAATTCTCACACCAGATTCCAAAATTTTCTTCCACAATCAATTTCAAATCAGCTCAATCAACATGCAAGTATAAGTGTCAAATCAGTCCTATCATGCGGTATTCTACATTCATAGGCATCTAACCACAATCTCAATCAATTCAATACTCAACCCTTAATCAATTCTAATCTCACAATCTCATTCAGATTATCTCAAAACTCAAAATTTTTCCCCACAAAATAGCATAAAATAGAAAAGTACGAAAAATTAAAGACAAAAAGCAGGATAAATAAAAGATAGGACGTTCCATCTCTTGTCCACATCCCCCCAAACTTATTTCCAACTCGAAGAGTGGAATAAGTTTGAAAATCAGACAAAAGAGGGAACAATACCTGGTAGTTGATCTCAGGCATCAACTTTTTATCCTCCGGAGTCTCCAAATCACCACTTGGGAGGTCGGGTCCAGGCAGGTCTTTTCGCGACCTCCTTTCCATCTTTGTTCTTGACAACTTGCATCCCCCATTTCTTGGCGTCCTTTTTCAGAAGGACCTTGTGCGTGCATAATGAGGGGCTGATCCCCTAATGTCTCTCAATGTCCCCCCAATGGTGGACTTGTACTTCTATAGAACTCGTAGTAATTTTTCCAACTTCCCATACCTGAGGTGTGCCAGAAGCATCTTAAGTTCCAGAACCAGCGGATCAGAGTTAGATGGCAGCTTTTCCAGATTTGCGTCAGTTGACATGGATGAAACAACCGCAATCCCTTTTCTACGTCGTGCTGCTTCTGCCGATGAAAATTCCGTGTCTGAATTCCTTCGTGCGTCGATCGACGTGACTGTTACGTCGATCGACGTAGCTCCCAAGGCTGCGTTGATCAACGCACGGTGTGCGTCGATCGACGTGGAGGCATTTCCACATTGCCCCTTTTTTTCTGGCTGCGTCGGCTTGGAAACCACTCTCGTTTGTTCTCTTTTTCATGTGTTTTTCCCTCGGGTACGTCCAGCTCTATCACCAAATCCATAAGCTCATCGTCCGCCTTATCCAAACCTGAAGACAAACATAAAGAGTGTAGTAAGCAGTTCTCTAGAAAGTCCGGATCAGTTTTAAGGGAAGGAAATGGAGAGGAAATCACCGGATTTAAACAATTGATCACGTGGAACTCTTCCTGGTAGCTCCCTTCATTACGCTTCTGCACTGCTTTGTAGATGGGGAAGGTGACTGACTCGTCATTAACTCGGAACGTCAGTTTGCCATCTCGAATGTAAATCAATGCTCCAGCAGTCTTCAAGAAAGTTCTCCCCAACATAAGCGGGATGTTGTGGTCTTCTTCCATGTCAAGCAGCACGAAGTCTGCTGGAATGATGAAGGCTTTCACCTTCACAAGTACGTCTTCTACGATGCCTCTTGGGTAGGACACCGATCTGTCAGCCATCTGCAATGATATGGTCGTTGGTTTGATGCTCCCGATCTCTAGTCGCTTGAAGATTGACAACGACATTAAGTTGATGGATGCGCCAGAATCGCAAAGGACCTTCCCAAAGGTCTCTCCTCCAATGACGTAGGGGATCGTGAAGGATCCCGGGTCCTCTCTCTTCAGTGGCATCTTCTTCTGAATAATCGCGCTGCATTCCTCGAACAAGCTGACCCTCTCGTGCTCCATGAAGGGCCTTTTTCTGAGAGACCATATCCTTGAGAAACTTGATATACCCCGGTATCTCTCGTAGTGCCTCAATCAATGGGATATTGATGTTCACTTTCTTCGTGTTCTCTAGAAAGCGTGCAAATCTCTTGTTCATCTTGGTTTTAGCAAAGCGTTGTGGGAACAGCAAAGGAGGTTTCTTCGGTGGCAGAATGGGAACGAATGTCGATTGACGTGGATCAGCGTCGATCGACATGGCCTTTGGTGCTACGTCGATCGATGGAGATCCCGCGTCGATCGACGGGGCTGTGTCTGCAATGACTTCTTCGTCCTGCTCGGCTTCTCCTTCCTCCCGGGTATCTTTCCCTGCCTGCTTTGGCTCTTCATACGATTTTTCCCCTCTCAGAGTGATGGCATTCACTTGGTTCCTCTGATTCTGATTCTTGGGGTTAATCTCAGTGTTGCTCGGAAGTTGCCCCGACTTGTGCTGGGCTCCGAGGGCATCGGCGATCTGGCTGATCTGGGTTTCTATAATTTGTACATGCTTCTGCACCTGGTCTACTTTAGTATTCATGCCTGCAATTTCTTGCTTCAGCTTGGCTACCGTATCGGTGGAGCCTTCCATGAATTTAGCCAAAATCTCCTCGAGATTTGGTTTCTTCTTCTCCACCACTTCTCCATCTTGCACTGCAAACCCAGGTGGTGGTTGCTCCGCGGCTTGGGAGTTCGCGTAGGAAAATCCAGGAAGGTTCCTCGCGTGATTATAAGTGTAGGGGTTGGTTGTGCTGCTGATTATGCTGCTGATATCCTCCACGGTAGTTGTTTTGGTAACCACCCATTTGCATGAAATTTACAGCGGCACAATCCCCCTCAGGCGGAGCTTGCACTGGCTCTACAACAGCAACTGTTTTCTCCTGCTTCAGTGCAGCGAAGTCTTCCCTTAGCTTTTTCAGCTCGATTACCAAATCAGGTTGTTCGGCAACTTTCTCCACCACTTTCTCGATCGCCATCACAGGCCGATGTCGACTCGAGGACCACCGTTGAGTGTTGTTGGCCATCTTTTGGAAGAATTCCATGGCCTTCTTTCTGCTTTTCGTCATGATGGTGTCTCCTAGTGTGGTGTCCACCAACTTGACGGTCTTCTCATTGAGTCCCTCGTAGAATGCTTCTGCTTGTTCTCATGGCGGAAAGCCATGTCCGGGGCAAGATCACAGTAGTTCTTTGAATCTTTCCCACGTCTCACTGAAGCTTTCATCAGGTCTTTGAGCGAATCTGATGATTACCTTCCTTCTCTGCCTGATGACATTAGGCGGGAAGAATTTTTCCAGGAACTCATTCCTCAATTCAATCCATGTGCTTATGCTTTCCTTGTCCAACATAGTGAACCATGATTGTGCCTTATCCCTCAGAGAGAATGCAAATAGACGCATTCGGATGGCACTCTTGCTGACTCCTCCGATCTTGACAGTGTTGCAGAGCATGAGGAACTTATCCAAATTTGCATAAGGATCCTCAGTAGCCCTTCCTCCGAATTGATTTTGTTGGACCATCTGCACCAATCCGATCTTCAGCTCGAAATTGTTGGCATTGATGCCAATCCTGAAGTCTGTCTCCCTGAATTGAGGTTTATACCGGTTCTGCATGGCCTCCTCTTCTTCCTCGTCATCAGATTCCTCTGGCGGATTCTGGTTGTCATCCTCTTCATTGTTGGGATTATCCTCAAATAATGGGTTACGACGCACATCCCTTCCATTCGAATTGTTCCTCTCGAGGTCTCTCTCCAGGTTGAACTGTTGGATCTGTGCCCTCATAGCTTGAACTTCTTAGAGAAGCACAACTTGCTCCTCTGCAGTTAGAATTGGTGGTTGCGATTAAATAACCGGCGATGGCACGTTGTCTTCCATTGTTTGATTACTCGAGCCTTCTTGAGCACGCTTATTCTTTCGGATCTTTCTGCAAGTGGCTTCAATATCCGGGTGATAGTATAGCGGGTCCTTTCCTCTAGCTCTCGTACTCATGCACTACCTGTACAGCAAAGGAGGTAGTGAGGTAAAACTGAAAATAAAACGAAACGAACTGGAATTGAAAAACTAAAAATCAGAAAACACCAAGGCGTCGATCGACGAGCTATAGCGTTGATCGACGTGGTAATGATAAACGCGTCGATCGACGTAAACGACGAAAAATATAAAAACACGAAGAAAATTACAACTTAAATCAGTATTTTGATCACAGTTTTAATAGTAAGATTAATTCTATTCTTTCCCCAGCAACGACGCCAAAATTTGATCGCTAAATTATTTAACAGCGACTTAGCAGAGCTAATAATATAGCGGCAAATGAAAATTATCGATCCCACAGGGAATGAAGTAATGAAAAACCTTAAGTACTAAATCAAACGTTCTCAAAATATTGGTTAGGAGAATCAAATTGTTGGGTTTTGGTTGTTTTGAAAATTGGAGTACTTGTGAATAAAAAGTAAACAGGAAATTAAAATACTTTGGATGAAAACGATTATGAGAAGTACAGATTCCAGGGATATCTACCCTATCAAGTATGACACAGATGATGAATTGATTATTTCCCAATTTAATTCCTCTTCGTAGTGAAACATCAGAAAGGTATTATGAACTTCTTTGTTGGACAATTCATAAAGTAGATTAATTAATTACCTATCTCCGCTCGGTCTCAAGATAAATTAACTAACTCCAAAGATCTACAGATTTATCCCTACAATCAATCTCCTTCAGTTACGACAAGAAATCAGATTATATTGTGAAAATATCTTTCCATTGAAAACTATTACAGTTACGTCTCAAGTAATCAACTAATTAATCCTAAGATGTGGCCAGCAAACTCAAGATTATGAATAAACTCAGATTTCACAAACTACGAAGGGAAAGGAAAAATAATTCAATTAATCAAAACATGCACACATTGATAGTTCAAAACCCTAGAATCTGAGGAAGAGATTAGTTACACATATTCAGAGTAATATTCATCATATAAAAATAAAACCTGATTTGCATAAAAACTTGGATCTGAATGTCTTCCCACAAAATTTTGTCTTCAAACATAAACTCTAAAAACTCTTGGAAATCTCTCAAAATCTGAAATCTGGAATGAAGTACACCTAAAAATCGAAATTACTAGGATATATATAGAGGTAGAGGTGTATCATATCAAATCTAGGGCTAAAGATATGAAAAAACTCGAATTCAGTCAATTTCCCGTGCCAGCAGGTCCGCGTCGATCAACGCGGCATCCCCGTCGATTGACGTGGAAAAATCAGGCTCGCCCCTTCTGCGCGGTCTCACGGTTTTGGCCATAACTTCCTCTCCTGAACTCCGATTGACCCGATTCCAGTTGCATTGGCGAGCTAACTCAAAGCTTCATCCATTGCCATGTGCTAATAGCCCGAATTCCTCTTGTGGAGGAACACTTCACTGCTACTCTTACACATCACTGCTTTTGGAACGGTTTTCTCGTGAATTTAAGCCTAAAACCTGCTCAAATACCAAAATACACCTAACACCACCTAATATTGACTCTTGAATAAAATATATATATAAAATCAATAAAACTACATAAAATAGTAGAAAAATAATATAGATAGGTGAGTGAAATAATGAACTTATCAACAATGCAGAAAAATAAAGGGTTCTTAAAACAGTAATTTAAAGATACATATTCCAGGGGAGATAATCAAATCGTCAACATGCAAAATTCATCAACTCAGCAGTGGGGAAGAAATCAGATTCAAATGGATAAATTTCCTTGTTTAACAATTAAACCATAGATTACTAATGAATTACCATCTTCTCTCGGTGTCAAGAACACAACATTAGGCAATCCTAATATTTATCAAATTTTAATCCTACAATTAATTCTTCCTTTTGAGACAGAAAACAATTGCAATTAATTTTCTCTTCCTATTACCAATTTTCACCTCTCAGTCCATCAATTGATAACTATAAACCTAGATTTCAAATTCATCTCTCAATATTTCTTTAAATCAAGATTCGATTAATTAAAATCAGGTAATTAAACCATGATATTGAGTTGAATCATTCATACATGCATCAGAAAAGATTATCAAAAGCCCTAAAATCTGCAAGGGTTTCAATCCACTAAACCTGGATAGATATAAAACAAAAATGTTATTAAAGTACATAAATTACCTTACAAGGAAAAGAGGAACCTTGAAAGTCTTCAAAAACTCCAATGCTAAATAAAATCTAAATAATATCAAGTATTAAAAGGGATAATTTTCGAGCCTTAGATTAGTTGTATTTATAGAGGAGTGAATACATCTAAAAAAGGTATTGAGCTAAAATATTGAAAATAACCAAACTGGGCGAATTCTCCTTTTCCAGCCTCGGTGTCGATTGATAGGGAGCCTTTCAATCGACACGAGTCCAATATGTCGATCTCCTTCAAGCTTCCTTATCGTGCGATCCTTGTTCAACCTTCGTGTCGATTGACACAGGCAGTGTCGATCGACATGGACCACTTGTGTCGAGCTCTTCTTCTGCATCTGCTCCCGATCGACATCCATCCTCTGTATCGGTCAACATTCACCTTGTCGGTCGACACAGAGGTCGTGCTTCAGGTTTTTGCTTGTCTTCCACATCGGTCGACTCCGCATGTGTTAATTGAAGCAACAACTTTGTCATACTCGACTCTTTTCCCCTTTTGATCACTTTTAGCCTAAAAAACCTATAAAACTTAGCATACCAAGCATAACATCCTCTTTAATGCACTCATGCACGAAAATAACTAATAACCTAACCTAATTGAACTAAAATAAAGGACAAAAACATGGATAAGTGAGTGTAAATATAAGCTTATCAAACCCCCCAAACTTGAATACTTGATTGTCCTCAATCAAAAGAAAAGAAAGAAAAGAAATCTCATGCAGTTGAAAGTGCTATGCCTCACAAGATTCATCACACTCAAGAAATTTGAAAGAGATAATATATTCATCAACTGCGGAAGACTAACAAGAAGGTATTTCGCTTATTCACACAAATGTGCACACAATTCAAGAATAAAAAAGACTTTTTCATTTGGTTGTTATGTAGGTTTTTTGTGAAAGGTAGGGAATTATGGTCAAGTGACTTAAAATTAACTCCAGTGTGTCCACATCATCAATCTCAATTCACTCTATTCTCTCCATCCACCTTTCTCTTCAAATTTTACTATCAAATTTTTCTTTTCAATTTTTTTTCTCTAGCTCTTTTTGAATCTCTTATGCCCTTCAAAAAGTTTACACACATATTTTCTCTTTTTATGTTTTTTTTCTAAAGGGCTTATGAGAATTCTAATGTCTTTTGAGCTCACAACCACACATTTTTATTCACTACAATACTACATATATATTTTCCAAATCTTTAATCTAACCATCCTTATTCTCCTTCAATCTCATGGACAAGACAAAAACTATTATAACTCCATGAAAATATCGTTGACAAGATAAAAAAAATGGAGTTAGGCACAATGTGGTTGACTTAGGATAATTTAATATGTGAAAGGACAGTGTTTAGGAATTGGGCTGATAAAGATGACCTAAAATCATTTTCTATCCTTGTGAACACTATGCAGTCTTGAAACAGAACAGAAGCAAGTTCTAGAGAAATAAAAACATACATGCGAATCTCACATGAAACGAAAATAAGGCTCAAATTCTCACTTGGGCTCAATTTTTCTTCCACAATCAATTCAACCACACTCAAAATCAAATCTAACTTATCATGAATCGATTCCAAACTCATACTTAGTTCAAATAGGTTCAAAACTCAACAGTTTTCCTCACACTATATCCATTTTTTTCTAGGAATAAATTTAAATAACATAAGGCATAAAAAGGATAAAAAGTTCGAATTCTTGTCCACATCCCAAAACTTATTTCTAACTCGGAGAGTAGAAAAAGTTTGAAAATCAGACTAGAATAAAAATTGTACCTGATAGTTGATCGCAAACATTAATGTTTTTATCCACCCGAGGATTGAACGTTGCTCTACGAAGCATTTGTTGCAGCTGGCACTCCGTGTCAATCGACAAATAGTGTGTTGATCGACACAGATCCTTCCTTTCGACCCCCTTTATCCTCCATAAATCTCATGGACAAGACAAAAACCATTATAACTCCATACAAATCTGATGCACACAAAATTCAACCCACTAAGTTAATTATACTCAAGTGCATACAAGTAATAAAAATCAATCCAGGTTCTTCCCGATTCGCCTGCTAGAATACGAGAAACTCATGCATTGTTTCGTATCTAAGAATAACTAGTCGTTGAGTTGTGAACTATACTAGTAATCAATAAATCCAACTATCTAACTAAGAAAGCTTTAACTAAACTACAATCTCTCAACATTCAACAATTTACTTCCACACTCTTTAGCAATTAACATACTCGAACAAAAGAGATAAACTTCAACAATGACAAAACAAGGACATTGATAAGATATCCACTTTGAAACCATGAAATTGATTTGAATGATGCAAACTAATTATTAATCCATTCAAAGATGATCAACCTACCCCAAAGCTTCCTATCTCTCATAGTACCGGTGAGATCAGAGTAGATGAAATTAAACACACAAACAGTTACGTTTTAGTATCTAATTCCACTCTAAATAGTCTGTAGGTTATCGACCTATAGGCAATCTCCGCACAGGGATTGGATCAAAACCTATATGCATCTACACTTCTCACAACACCTAGATCCGCGTAATGGCTGCAATTTCCGTGTCTAAAACACACATAATTGGTGAATGCCTACACTATGTCATTTAGGAAAAAGCTCAAGTGTGTGCAATCAACTGAATGGAAGTAAATATACAATCCAAGCTCAATTAAACATTTCAAAGCTTCATTCTACCAATATCCTTAATGGTTTAGTTACACATACCTTTGACAAGGTTCAATTGAATATAAAATGCAAACAATTCCATTACAAGAGTAAAACTAGTTAAGGATTTTCCCCAATTAGGTGATTTAAGACTTTATCTCTTCCTTAGCCTTCATTGATCTTCCAATCAGGTTGATTTGGCTTGAGATCCACCTTGGTTGAGGTTGTGGATGAGTGGGAAGTGAAATCCTCGAAAGTAACCGCTCTAATCTATCCTAAAATCTGATTCCTTTCTTTCAAATTCCATTTTTCTGCCTTTTATACTCAACTTCCAAACCCTAGGATCGACCGAGATGAAATAGGATCGCCCAGGATAGCTTGAGATTTAAAATACCATCGAACAACACGTAATGGATCGCCCAGGATGGATCAGGCTTAATCGAGATTCCCCTTTGATAAGCTAGATCGGTCGAGCTCTGCAGGATCGGCCGGGATTTTCCTCTGAACAGCCAGATTGGTTGAGCTCTGTAGGATCGGCCGGGATTTGCCTCTGAAATGCCCAGATCGATCGATCTCTGCAGGATTGGCCGAGATTTGTCTCTGAAATCCTTCCTGCTGCTCTTCTGGTCATCCCGATCGATCTTCACACCCTTTGCAGCTTGGCCCGGTCGATTTTCCACCAAAACTCAGCCCAAAATGATGAATTATGCTCCAAACTAAACCTACACACTCCAAATCACACAAAACACGAAAACACAATGAAAACAACACAAAAACATATGATATGGGAGTAAAATGAATGCAAACATGCATGCACAAACATCAAAATATCGGTCATTTTACACACATATCATAATCCCCCAAACTTGAACCTTTTATTGTCCTCAATCAAAATAATGTAAAATAATCAATCTACCTAGTGCAATACCTCATAGCTCATTTTATTCGTCTTAGCATGCCCTATTCAAACGAGATTATCACCTAACTTTCTGACACGGTTAATGCTAAAGACTAAAACCTCTCAACAAATTTGGATATAGCAATGAAATGCACTCCCTTACATGTATAGGGACAATTTACTCAAGCACGAGTTTTCAAACTCGATTTCCATTGGCTTGTATCCATTCTCACCACTATACTACAATGAGCTAGCTCCTAGAATCGAGAAGGTATTTGCTTTGGTTATAACGTGGTTAACTAAAATGTAGATGGTTTTAGGCCAAAGTAGTTACACTCCTCAATTTCCCAAGAACCCCCCAATCAATGACTTCGAACCACTAATCCCGAGGCTCATTCTTTCTTTCTCACTTTTTTTTCTTCTTTTTTTTTCCTTTTCTTTTCTTTTCTTTTTTTTTTCTTTCTTTCTGTCTTTCTTTCTTTTCATATCCACAAAATTTTTTTGTAGGTGCTCATTTTTATGACTTTGCACCTTTTCCTCTTTACATTTCCAACTCACTTATTTCAATCTAGCCTCAGTTCATTGGGATTCAATCAACAATCATAACACAATTCTCGTCCTACTCTCACAACACCGTATTCACCCTCAAACTACCATCCCCTAAACTTTGTCCTAATCATATCAAAGAATATTCTCCAATAAAGCTCAATCACGGGGAACAAAAGTAAGAAAGGCAAATAATGATCAAATAACACCATCTTATACTCTTGATGTGCAAGGTAGATCTAGGAATCGATGGCCTAATATTATTTTCTAGTTACATGCTCATGCTAAATAGATCGAGAACATATTCATATTCTAGATTTTTCATTTTCAAACTCGCCTCTCACAACTGAAAACATGACAATATCAAGGCTCAATTCTCACGGTTTTTTGTTAAGTCTAAAACGTAGGCATGCTTCGACATCAAAGATTCCGCCCTATCATCGGTTAAGGTAAACTTCAAACTCCATTAGTAAATCATGAGTAAATCTCAAGTCTTGTTTGGATTCATCACACACACACAATCACACAAACAATCCTAAAACAATCGACTAACATGTAAAACAAATCTAAATGGCAAGGAGAACGATAGAATGCGTTGCCCATCGGTATCCATGATCGAACCGCTCCTCCCATTGCCTTATGTACCTACTCGACATCAACACAAACACCACCAATTGTTTTTGAGCATATTTCATTTCCATTAAAAGTTCATATCCACAATCACCAAATCTCACTTCAAAACACTTCCACAAATTAACTCATCCAATTCCTCTTTCCACCAATCATTCCACCATCCAAAATCTATACAAATCAATCATTTTTCCACTAGCACCACCAAACATTCCACCATATATTCTCCATATTCATCAAAACAAAATTTAGGAAGAATAAGCACATGCAACATCCATTCATCAACAAGATAAAACCATGAAAACATCCATCCATATCATCAATGATATAAAATCCAAATCATCCAAAGCCAAGGTAAAGTATAGTATCTATATTAGTACAACCCAATCCAAAATCAAATCCAATCAAGGGAAAATATCCATCAACTAAACTAATAAGCAAGATAAAGATAGGACAAAGGGACAAGAATAAACCGAAGCACCAGCTACCGGCACATCCCCCCAAACTTAGTCAAGTGAGACTAAGTTTGTAAAAAGGTGGATGATGCTTGTCACTCCTCTCGACCCTGCCAAATACAAACAAACAACAATCATGAACACAAGAATTAGAAACAAATTTCAAAAGAAAGAAAATTTATCAATAAAACTAAGGGTGGGTTACCTCCCAACAAGCAATTCTTTAAATTCAATAGCTTGACTTCTTACCTCATTATTTCAATGTAACATCTAACACCGTACTAGGCCCATTATCAACATAGTATCTCTTAACCCGATGGCCATTAACCTTAAAACAAAGACCATTATCCCCCAATAATTCCAAAGTGCCATTATCAAAAACTTGTTTTACCTTGAACGGTCCGGACCACCTTGATCTAAACTTACATGGCATCAACTTTAGTCGAGAATTAAAAAAAAGCACCAAATCATCCGGAGCAAAAACCTTACCTCGAATGTGCAAATCATGGAATTTCTTAGCACGTTCCTTATAAATTCTTGAATTCTCATAAGCCTCATTTCGGAATTCCTCCATTTCATTCAAATGCATAGCCCTATCACCTTGAGCCTTTTTCCAATCCACATTGACCATTTTGAGTGCCCAATAAGCCTTGTGCTCAACTTCAACCGGCAAATGACACGCCTTACCAAACACTAATTGATACGGGGACATACCAATCGGAGTTTTGAAAGCCATCCTATATGCCCACAAAGCATCATCCAACCTTGAAGACCAATCCTTTCTTGTTACCACTGTCTTTTCTAAAATTGCTTTGATCTCTCTATTGGCAAGCTCCGTTTGTCCATTTTCTTGCGGATGGTAAGCGTTGGTAATTCGATGCTTTACTCCATACCGGGCTAACAATTTTTCCAACATATTGTTACAAAAATGGCTCCCCCCATCACTTACCAAGGCCCGAGGGATCCCAAACCTTGTCACAATACCTCGTAAAAACTTCAAAACAACTTTAGCATTATTAGTAACGGTAGGACAAGCTTCCACCCAATGGGACACATAGTCAACAACAAATAAGATATAATTATACCCAAAAGATGAGGGAAAAGGTCCCATGAAATCAATGCCCCACACATCAAATAGATCTACCTCAATGAACACTTTATATGGCATCTCATTTCTTCGAGTTATAGACCCCATCTTTTGACACCTATCACATGCTTTTACAAAATTCATGCAATCTCGATAAATAGAAGGCCAATAAAATCCATAAGAAAGTACCTTCAATGTCGTACGGTTAGCGGCAAAATGTCCCCCACTTACCGATGCATGACATTCCACAATTATCCTATGCCATTCCCCTTGATGAACACACCTCCGGATGATTCCATGTGCACAACGATGAAACAAGTATGACTCCTCACAATAATATAACCTTACCTCCTTAAGGAATTTCTTCCTTTGGTGGGGTTTTAAATCGGGAGGCAATACTCCGGCTACAAGAAAATTAGAATAATCAGTAAACCATGGAATATTGTGAGTGATAAACATAAGATGTTCATCTGGGAATTGCTCATTAATACATCTCTCACTTTCATCACCTACAACCAGCTCTTCTAGCCAAGATAAATGATCGGCTATAACATTTTCACAACCCTTCCTATCTCTTATCTCCATGTCAAACTCTTGCAACAACAAGATCCACCAAATAAGCCTAGGTTATGCATTGGGTTTCTTAAACAAATACCGGATTGCGGCATGTGCAGGGATTCGTGAACTGAATCACGAAGTCCGTTTGCCAAGGATCGTTAATTGAAATATCAAAAATAAATTACTATGCCTATGATTAATCCTAGCATGCTCCTATTGAATATGCATAAAGGGGGTTTATGCGGAATACCTGGATTGCGAAACCCTGAAGAACGAGTGCGCGGAGATTCCTCTTGATCTTTCCCACGCACAAAGATTTAATTCCTAACAGATTGAGGAAATAAATCTTAAGAAATTAAGATAATTATTTTTGAAAAAACAAGGAGAGAGAGAGAGAGAAGGGAAGAATCCTCCTGATCTGATCTTTTGATCTGTATCCTAACTAAATCTGAATATCTGGTGAAGATTCCCTTCAGATTCCTAGCCCGATTGAGAAGCAGAATTTCCTCCTCGTTTCTCAGATCTAGTCGATCACCACAGCTCCCAAAACCTAGTTGTTGTGTGCAACTTATGATTTTGTGGTGTGTTGAGATCTGAGGAACTGAGGCCTATTTATAGGAAAATACTGAACTTCTATTGGGCTTGAGTTTCATGGGCCAGACCAGGGACCAGAATGCAAATAGCAAATGAGGCCTATCAATTAATTAATTCCCATATTCAACCCAGAATATAATTATTTAATTAATATTGATTCATTTCACCAGAGAATCAATATTGTCCTACATATTAGCTATCACGTTTTGAGGTACGGGTTGCATGGGCTCGGTATATCCCCACATTTAAGGTTACAAACATTCGTTAATTAATTTAAGCTCTGACAAGCTATTTAATTAATTAACATCTTATATTCCTGAATCAATCCACTCAAACCTTTTCACTTATGCTTGAACTTAATCAGCATGCTGGACTTTAGCATAACGAACCTTTTGAGCTGTTCAGGGAATGTCACCATCCTATACTGGATGTGGTTACCTAGTTCCAGTACCCGACAGTCATACACAAACTGCTATTACCCAAGATACAGATATACAAGTCCAACTAGAGCCTTTCACTGCAACTCAAAGTAATACACAATCTGCATATACTTCTGTACCTTCATATAGGCTTAGGATCTCATCAAGCCATAGAGATCTAGATTCTTTTAATGTCATATAAAAGAATCGATCTTGACTTAGGTCCTTATCAATGTGTGCCCCACACCAGCATACCAAGCCATCCAAGATAAGATGGTTATTACTGCGTATGATGCAGCCTACACCGACAGTTTATCCTGGAACTGTCTCAGCTGTGATAACCATTTATATCTCGCTAGGTCAAACGATCCATATGATCTTCTGTGATCTTCTACACACCGTATGATCTCCCTATCGACGAGATAAGAGGATAATTGCGTTTGCGACACATGTTTGTTAATTCAGACAGGAGATGAACATACAACATTTATGATTCCCAGTATATTAACCAATCGACCTTGTACATAATATACCAATCATAATGCTTTCAGTATATAAATCCATCAATCTCCCACTTATACTCAAAGCATTATACATGTGCTTTCCAGAGTATAACGCGTCTAAACAAATCTAGCTATTACATCAAACATTCTACGTGGATAGCTTTGCCCTCAGCCCAAGGTTACGTACATGCATCTCGTAGACCTTCTGAGGCAGAGCCTTTGTGAATGGATCCACTAGATTATTTCTTGTGTCAATCTTCTCTACTAGCACATCACCCCTTGCTACGATTTCTCTGTGAGTTCGTGGTTCCTATAAATTAGCCACAGCTCCCGAATTATCACAATATATCGTGATGGTCTTGGGCAGCTTAGGAATCACGTCCAACTCCAGAAGGAAGTTTCGAAACCATACTGCTTCTTTCGAAGCTTCAGAAGCTGCCACATATTCTGCTTTCATGGTGGAGTCCGCAATGCACTTCTTCTTTGCACTCCTCCATGATATGGCCCCACCTCCAATGTAAACACATAGCCAGAGGTGGACTTCTTTTCGTCTCGGTCTGTCTGGAAATCCGAATCAGTATAACCCACAGGGCACAACTCCTCACACTGATAGACGAGATAATAGTCTCTAGTCCTTTTCAGGTATTTGAGTATGTGCTTTACCGCGGTCCAATGCGCCTGTCCAGGGTTAGACTGGTATCTCGCTACCATGCCTACAGCAAAGCAGATATTTGGCCTCGTACATAGCATTGCATACATGAGGCTCCCCACGGCCGATGCATACAACACGTTCCTCATTTCATCTTTCTCCATTTGTGTCACCGGATGCTGATCTTTGGAAAGATATATGCCATGTCTGAAGGGTAACAGAGCTTTCTTGGCAGTTTGCATGCTGAAACGGTCAATCACAGTATCCACATATGATCCTTGAGACAAGGTCAGCATCCTCTTATTGCGCTCTCGCAATTCTTTTAACCCTAGGATGTATCATGCCTCCCCAAGGTCCTTCATAAGAAACTGCTCGGATAACCACCCCTTTATGCCTGACAATACATCCACATTGTCGCCAAATAGGAGAATATCATCTACATAAAGTGCAAGGAACACCACGCTTCTGCTGACACATAGACGGTACACGCAACTCTCGTTTGAACATTGTGAAAATCCATAGGATTTAATCACTTCATCAAAACGCAGATTCCATGACCATGAAGCTTGTTTAAGTCCATACAGCGACTTCCTTAGCTTCCAGACCAAATGTTCCTCGTCCTTCTACACATAACCTTCTGGCTGTTGCATATAGATGTCCCTACCTTCTTCAAGGTACCCATTTAGAAATGCAGTTTTGACATTCATCTGCCAGATTTCTAGGTCCTTATGTGCTGTTATGGCTAGGAGTATACGAATGGACTTAAGCATAGCTACCGGTGAGAAGGTCTCGTCATAGTCTACACCTTCTTTCTGATTATAACCCTTCGCCACCAGCCTTGCTTTGAAAGCTGTAATTTCACCATTCGCTCCTTTCTTTCTTTTGTATACCTATTTGCACCCTATGGCTCGACAGTCATCTAGCAAATCCATTTTCTGGTATACATCCATAGCCGTAATGGATTCTATTTTTGAATCCATGGTGATCAGCCATTTGTCTGCATCTTTGTCAGATACCGCCTCGTCTTATGTCCAGGGATCGGTATCATCCAATCCGTTTTCTGGGATCAAGTCAGAAGACTCTCCCAAGAACATGTACCTTTTGGGTTGGTGGATAACCCTCCCACTGCGACGAGGCATCTGAACCCTGGCAGTAGTTGGCACAGTACATGTTGGTCCCATACCTTGCATCAGTGGCAGTGTTGGTATAGCCTCACCTGTTACAGGTGGATTTACCATTACACTGGGCTTTCTTGATGTAATTGCTTCCTTGTCCTCATGCTCGTGGAGGACAATTTCACTCTTGGATCTGTGGTTTCTTACATATTTGTCCTCCAAGAATCTTGCGTTGGTACTGACAATGATTTTCTGATTCTCAGGACAATAGAAATAACGACCTTTCGTTTGCCTGGGATATCCTACAAACAACATCAGCTTACACCTACTTTCTAACTTATCAGGTTCCTTTGTCAGCAGATATGCTGGACAACCCCAAACCCTCACTCTGTTCAAGCTTGGCTTTCACCCGTACCAGAGTTCCAGAGGTGTTTTAGGAACTGATTTAGAAGGTATCACCATGGATCAATTCCAACACATCCTCTGCTCGAGACTGACTTGCCTTAAAAGGTCTGGTCGTCATCTTTTCCTCTATACAGGATTCACAGATTTGATGTGGTACCACTTGAAAAGAATCCAAGAGCCCATCGCATGCTAATCTTTTAATCCTCTTTAGATTGATGTGACCTAGTCTCAAGTACCAGAGATATGTTTGATCATCATCGGAAGAAAACTTTCTCTTTAAATGGTTATTATTATTGGATGAGTTTGCAACATTCACAGAAGATTTATGCATACAATCAATGACATAGAGAGAGTCAATCAGTTTACCTTGACAGATAACACCGTTATTACCAATGATAGAAACTCCACTATAAAAAATAACTGAATATCCATCATTAAATAATTTGGAAACTGAAATTAAGTTCCGCCGAAAAACCAGCACATATACAACATCTCTCAAAATCAAATCATTGTTTTCAAAGCATAAAGTAAAATCTCCAATGGCTACTGCTGAGACTCGCTCTCCGCTGCCCATTGAGATGGTAATCTCGTCATGCTTCAGCTGCCTTGTCGGCCTAAACCCCTGCAAAGTATAACAAACATGATCAGTAGCTCCAGTATCCACTACCCAAGAATGGGTAGAAACCGATGCTAAACATATTTCCGTTATAAATGCACATGACGTACCTTGTCTACCCGTGCCAAGCACTAGACAATCTACATCACTTCGCTTGCATTTGCATGGCCTGATGACATCTTCTGCTAGATCAACTTTATCTAACCTTTTAAGCATTTCTTTTGCTTTAGCAACTGTCTTGTCAAAAGCTGACAAAATTGGAGCAAATTCCAATGCTCTAAGATCAGATTCCTCTTGCATCAGGGCTGAGAGTAACTCATGAAGAGTAAACTCGCGCCTGGTACCGAGGGACTTGATGAAGTCATTTTAAGAATCAGACAGAGAGTGCAGGAAAATGTTAATTTCCGCCCGCTTACTGACTTGTCCACCTCTCTTTCTGTACTTTCTCATAATCCTCATCATACTGACGAAGTGCAGAAGCAACGAACTCCCATCAGTCATCCTCTTGCAGACCAGGTCCTCCACAAGATTATAACTGACAGTCCGTCTCACCTTCCCATAAACTTTCACAAGGTCCCTCCATATCTCAACAGCAGTTCGAAACTTCTTGTACTTGAACTTTAATTCTCTAGATAGACTGTTCATGATGAGTCTGCGGGCAAACTCATCAGAAGCTACCCATCTTTCATAGAACACTCACTCATAACCAGAACAGTTCTAATATTTGGGAGTTAGAGGGTCCATGTAAATTATATGGGCATGTTTTGCAGTGCAGAGTATTTCCATGAAGCATAACTTCCACTCAGGAAAATTCGGACCAGTTAAAGGGTTTGTTATTAAGAGGTTGACAACGTGAGCAATAGACATGTTTGAAAACAATAAATTAAAACATAAATTAAAACATAGTCGCAAACTATTGAAACAATTAAATATTGAAACCTTATGATAAAGCAATATTAATGTTTCCTCCAATTTGCCTAAATATTACTATTGCAAGCCACACATGTGGACGTTTACAACAAAACACTTAACCAGACTGCATCTTTCAATTCCAGTCCTTTAATTCCAATCCATGCCCGGGTTCCTTAGACAAATGTAATTAATAATTGGAGACTAACTTAAGACCATATTATCCTACTGAGCAGGGACATCACAAATGAGTTATACTCTGGATAATATCTAAGCTAGCTTACCAACAAAGCCAACCCTCACATATAAGGAGCTATTAGAACACACCTGATCCCTATAATAAGGTTGTCTCATTTAATTCAATCACTAGATAACTTATGAAAATTCAATACGCAAGCTACACATGTAGACGTTTACGCATGAACTCCCACTTCTCACATTAAATAAATGTTTGTTTTAAGAAATTCTATCTATTAGAACTTATGAATAATAAATTAAAGCTACACATGTAGACGTTTACCTAATAAATTACCCACTTCCAATAAATGATCGCTTTGTGGAGGTCTTACTAAATTATGAGCTTAGTAATTTTAGTTCATAAGGTTCAATTGCACATATTATTTGATGTAGTCATAATTATAACATTGCTAAAATTCTATCATGCATAGCATGAACCCCAAATTTATAGTTATAATTAATTACACAAAATAAATCACATAGCATGCTTTCAAGCTGTAAATAAAAGCAGTAAAAGTGCTCCTATTATCTACAACATGCTTATATGCTGCACAATTAAATTAAACACATATATCATGCGAAGACAGATAATAAAACAAATAAAAAATGTCCTCGTGGCCCCATGATACAAAAAAATTAATTCTAACTATTACAAATTGAAATTAATTATACAGATCTTCGACTGGGCTTCCACTACTTGGACTGTGATCTGAATTTATTTTCTGAATCTGGGCCTCCAAGATTTTATCCATCAGAAAACTGGACAACTGGGCCAGTTAACCCAATAGCCCGCGAGAACTTGGCCCGACGAGACACCACCGGCGAACCACCGCCGCCGGCGACTCACCGCCGCCGTGAGGGCTCCCAGAATTGCGCAACAGCCATGCACATACGTGCATGGTTGCAGCCCGCGATACCGCCTCCTCCGGTCGTTGCCTGTTTCGCATGATGCCGCCCCAGCTTACCCCGATCGTCGCCCAAACTGTCGTCGCCATCTTCTCCATCATCGGCCGATCCAGGCTCACCGAAAAACCCGCACAGGGCGCAGTGAGGGATGCGCGTTCCGGCTGCGGCTGCAAACCCTAGGGTTTGCCCGCCCCGCAGCCACGCCGTCACACAACGACCGCCGCCGCCGCCGCCTTCCACCCTTGGAGCCTCGCCGCGCTACACCACAACCATCGCCGACCGACGAACAGGGGGACGATGGCGCCAGCACAGGAAAACGCCGCGCAACGTGCGCGCATAAAACATTAAGGTTTCGCCGCATCTGCGCACGCCTGACCGCCGTGCCGCACCTCCCAGCCCTCGCCGCCGCCTGCCGTGCCGCGTCCATGCCTCCACAGGCGAGCCTGGAGCGGGTTGCTGCCTGCTACACGCTGGTTGTGGCCTGCTCGGCTGTCCGCTGCGTGCGCCATTGGCGTGCCCTCGCGGATCCACGACCGCCATGTATGTCCCTTGTGCCGGCGCCGTCGTGCCCTGCTGTGATGCGTCAAGCGATCCTTCGTTCTTTGTGTTCTTCGTTCTTCGTGTTCTTCATTCTTCGTTTTACAGATTTAATTTTTGAAATAAAATATTGCATTTGAAATATCTAATTACATTCTAAAAATCTAAATCTAACCACGGATTTATCTCGTGGGTGAAAAACGAATCCTTATAAAAGGGCGGATTAACCCGAGAACCACGAGGACGAAAAATCATAAACATACAATCCAAAAACCCATGCAATCATTCAATAATAATTATCATGCATATCAAAGGCAATATTATTTTTCCGATAGAGCCAATTAATTCAACCTGGCTCTGATACCAATTGCAAGGATTTGTGAACTGAATCACGAAGTCCGTTTGCCAAGGATCATTAATTGGAATATCAAAAATAAATTACTATGCCTATGAGTAATCCTAGCATGCTCCTATTAAATATGCAAAAGGGGGTTTATGCGGAATACCTGGATTGCGAAACCCTGAAGAACGAGTGCGCGGAGATTCCTCTTGATCATTCCCACGCACAAAGATTTAATTCCTAATAGATTGAGGAAATAAATCTTAAGAAAATAAGATAATTATTTTCGAATAAACAAGGAGAGAGAGAGAGAAGAGAAAAATCCTCCTGATCTAATCTTCTGATCTGTATCCCAACTCAATCTGAATATCTGGTGAAGATTCCCTTCAGATTCCTTGCCCGGTTGAGAAGTAGAATTTCCTCCTCGTTTCTCAGATCTAGTTGATCACCACAGCTCCCAAAACCTGGTATGATGTGTGCAACTTATGATCTTGTGGTGTGTTGAGATTTGAGGAACTGAGGCCTATTTATAGGAAAATATTGGGCTTCTATTGGGCTTAAGTTTCATGGGCCAGACCAGGGACCATAATGCAAATAGCAAATGAGGCCTATCAATTAATTAATTCCCATATTCAACCCAGAATATAATTAATTAATTAATATTGATTCATTCCACTAGAGAATCAATATTGTCCTACCTAATTGCTACCACGTTTTGAGGTACGGGTTGCATGGGCTCGGTATATCCCCACATTTAAGGTTACAGACATTCGTTAATTAATTTAAGCTCTGACAAGCTATTCAATTAATTAACATCTTATATTCCTGAATCAATCCACTCAAACCTTTTCACTTATGCTTGAACTTAATCAGCCTGCAGGACTTTAGCATAACGAACCTTTTGAGCTGTTCAGGAAATGTCACCATCCTATACTGGATGTGGTTACCTAGTTCCAGTACCAGACAGTCATACACAAACTGCTATTACCCAAGATACAGATATACAAGCTCAACTAGAGCCTTTCACTGCAACTCAAAGTAATACACAATCTGCATATACTTCTTTACCTTCATATAGGCTTAGGATCTCATCAAGCCATAGAGATCTAGATTCTTTTAATGTCAGATAAAAGAATCGATCTCGACTTAGGTCCTTATCAATGTATGCCCCACACCAGCATACCAAGCCATCCAAGATAAGATGGTTATTACTGCGTATGCTGCAGCCTACACCGACAGTTTATCCTGGAACTGTCTCAGCTATGATAACCATTTATATCTCGCTAGGTCAAACGATCCATACAATCTTCCGTGATCTTCTACACACTGTACGATCTCCCTATCGACGAGATAAGAGGATAATTGCATTTGCGACACATGTTTGTTAATTCAGACAGGACATGAACATACAACATTTATGATTCCCAGTATATTAACCAATCGACCTTGTACATAATATACCAATCATAATGCTTTCAGTATATAAATCCAACAGCATGGTCCGTGTACACAATTGACCTAGCTCCTACTAGGTAAGCACGAAACTTGTCATAACTATAAACCATAACCAAAAACTCTTTCTCGGTCACGGTGTAATTGCATTGGGCTGGGTTTAAAGTTTTGCTAGTATACGCGATCACTCTAAACACTTTCTCATGAACTTGCCCCAGTGCTACCCCTATTGCCATGTCACTTGCATCACACATCAACACAAATTCCTCATCGCAATTAGGTGTAATAAGTATAGGAGCAGAAATGAGAGCACTCTTCAAAGCCTCAAAAGCATACACACAAGATTCATCAAATACAAATGGAGTGTCCTTTTCAAGTAAACAACATAGAAGCTTAGTAATCTTGGAGAAATTTTGGATAAACCTTCTATAAAACCCGGCATGTCCAAGAAAACTTCTAACACCTTTCACCGACAATTGTTCTATAGCAACTATCATGGCCTTATCCACTTCTAATCCTTTACTTGAAATCTTATGCCCCAACACAACACCTTCACACACCATGAAATGGCATTTTTCCCAATTAAGTACAAGATTAGTTTCTTCACATCGGGTAAGGACAACTTCTAAATTTTTTAAGCATACATCAAAAGAAGTTCCAAAAACCAAAAAGTCATCCATAAATATCTCCATGATCTCCTCAATTAAGCCACGAAAAATTGCCATCATGCATCTTTGAAAAGTTGTCGGTGCGTTGCACAACCCGAACAACATCCTTCGATATGCAAATATCCTATAAGGACATGTAAATGCAGTTTTGTGTTGATCTTCCGGTGCCACCATGATTTGGTTGTATCCCAAGTAACCATCCAAGAAACAATAATGTGAGTGCCCTGCAAGATGATCAAGCATTTGGTGAATAAATGGTAAAGGAAAATGATCTTTTCTAGTGGCTAAATTTAAAGATCGATAGTCAATACAAAACTGCCACCCTTTAGTCGGCCGCTCCATCACTTCCTCACCATTCTCCTTCACCACCTTCTCAAAACCTCCCTTTTTGGGCACCATATGCGTAGGACTAACCCACTCACTATCGCTCGATGCATAGACGATGTTATTATCCAACAATTTTAATACCTCCTTCTTCACAACCTCCTGCATCAACCTCCTGCATCATAGGATTCAATTGCCATTGACGTTGGCTTTTAAGCTTGCAATTCTCCTCAAGAAGGATCTTATGGATGCAAATGGCCGGACTTATTCCTTTAATATCAGAAATTTGCCATCCAATAGCCGACCTATGCATTCTCAAAACACGAACCAACTTTTCCAATTTGCATTCCGAAAGCCCAGTAGAAATACTTACCCAAAAAGTCTCCTTTTCCCCCAAGAATGCATATTTGAGATGATCCGATAATTTCTTCAACTCAACCTCCGGTGCCTCATTCTTCATCATAGTGTTCTTTTGCTTTGCTTCATATTCCTCCTCTTTAGTTCTCAACTCCAAGAAATTAATTTCCCAACTTGTGGACTCAATGGGGAAATTATCTAAAGCTCTAACACACTCCATAAGTTCCTCCCATGTTTCTTCATCATTTCCTTGTACATTCTCCAAAGAATAAGAATGTTGTAAGACCTCCTCCAAAGGTTCTCCTCTTTTTCCTTGTTCAAAGACCGGTAATTCCACAACTTTTACCATGTTACAACTCTCCTCATTCTCATCCCCCATGCTCCTTTTCATGGCTTCCGGAAATGAGAAGGTAATATTTCGACCATTGATTGGAAGGTTAACTCACCATTCTTCATGTCAAATAATGCCCCTCCGGTAGATAAAAACGGTCTTCCCAAGATTAAAGGAACATCTCCATCATCCTCCATATCAAGCACTATGAAGTCCGCCGGAAAAATAAAATCACGCACCTTAACTAAGACATGTTCCACGATTCTTTTGGGGTACGACAAAGACCGATCTGCCATTTGTAGTGTCATAGAAGTTGGCTTGATCTCCCCGATCTCCAACTTCCTAAATAGGGACAACGACATCAAATTAATACTAGTTCCCGAATCACACAAAGCTTGTGTCACCTCAAATCCACCGATAATACAAGATATCGTGAAACTCCCCGGATCGTGTCTCTTAAAAGGCATCTTTCATTTTATCATGACGCTACACTCTTCAAACAAGTTCACCATTTCATATTCTCCAATGCCGTATTTACTCTTTTGAGTAAACATTTCCTTCAACATTTTCATGTACCCCAGCATCTCTTGAAGAACCTCCAATAATGGGAGGTTAATTTGGATCTTACTCATATGCTCAAGAAATCGAGCAAACTTCTTGTTCTTCCTACTTTTCTCAAACTGTTGAGGGTAGGAGGTAGAGTCTTAGTCTTCGAAATCTTTTCTTCCACAACTTCCTTTGCTTTTCCATCACTTGACACAAACTCTTTTTCCTCCTTAAACGTCACCTTCTCTTTAGTTCCCTCAACTACTTTCTCTTTCTCCCCTTCTTGAACATCCTTCTCCAGCCCTTCATAAGAATATCCACTCTCAGTTGTAATTTCTCCACATGCCCCTTCCAAAGTACATATTTCCTCCTTCTTACTCAATTGTTGTGCAACTGTGGAGATTTGAGTCTTAATCTCTTCCAACATTCCTTCATACTTTCCACATTTCCGTTCAATGTCCTCTTTCCTTTCTTTTGTCCTTTCTACTTCCTCCAAACAAGGATAATTTGGTTTATCCCATATAGATTTTGTAATTGAGGGCACCCCTTGCCGCGTCTCATATAGATATTCTCCTCTATTTGGATCATGAACACTCCTTTGTTGATTTTCCCAATCATGACTCGTAATGTACACTTCTTCTCCATACTCAACCATCTTCCTCTCATTATTCCAAGTTAACCTTTCTATCTTCTCTTGCATTGCTGCCATTTGAGCTCGTAATTCTTTGATCTCACCCTTTTCTCTTACCATTTTCACCTCCTTAAGTTCAGTTTTCTCCCAAGGCCATTGCCAGCTATTATTAGTGATCCTCTCAATCGTCCTCCATGCTTCATCTTCTTCAAGGTCAAGGAACACTCCCCCTGATGATGCATCCATTAACATCTTAGTGTCATAGTTGAGACCCCCATAGAATTGATGTATTTGTTGGCTACGAGATATTCCATTGCTCGGACATTGTCGGAGAAGATCTCTAAAGCGGTCCCATGCCTCATATAGTGGTTCATCATACCGTTGTCCAAAGGATCTAATGTCGGCTCTTCTTTTCAAATTTAGGCTAGGTGGAAAGAACTTGAAAAAAAACTTCTCTAGAAGTTCTTCCCATGAGGTAATATTGGACTTGTCAAGGCCCTCGAACCAATGCCTTGCATCATCTCTCAAAAAGAATGAAAATAATCGTAGGCGAATGTGATTTTGAGGCACTTGGTTAATCTTGATTGTGTCCGTTATCTCAAGGAACCTAGAAAGAAGAGCATTCGGATCCTCGGTTGCATGGCCACCAAACTGGTTGTTTTGAATCATTTGGACAAGTTGAGGTTTAATCTCGAATTGAGTTGCATTCACTCCCAATCGGAAACCTCCGGTGGCTTGCTCTCCTTGAGGCCTAAAGATATTTTGAAGTGGCCTTCTTGGTTCATTCCATTCGTTCATCAATGCTCTCATCATTTCCAATTGTCTCTCAAGCTCGTCTATCCTCCCCATATCTTCATTCTGGTTCTCTATTTCAAACTCAATCTCAACTCCATCTAACCTTAGTCAGAATTTCTGCTCCTCAAGCAATCGAACTTTAGATCTTGTTAACATGCAACACCTACAAAATCCAAAGACTCCAATCAACAACAAACAAATTTCAAACAAGTAATTAAACAAACACGTAGACTACGAAAAATACACTTTATCAAATATCTAGCAACCTACTCAATGAAGATCCCCGACAACGGCGCCAGAAACTTGATGCACACATAATTCAACCAACCAAGTTAATTAAACTCAAGTGCATACAAGTAATAAAAATCAATCTAGGTTATTCGCGATTCGTCTGCTAGAATACGAGAAACTCATGTATTGTTTCGTATCTAAGAATGACTAGTCGTTGTGTTGTGAACTATACTAGTAATCAATAAATCCAACTATCTAACTAAGAAAGCTTTAACTAAAATGCAATCTCTCAACATTCAACAATTTACTTCCACACTCTATAGCAATTAATATACTCGAACACAAGAAATAAAATTTAACAATTACAAAACAAGGACGTTGGTAAGATATCCACTTTGAAACCATGAAATTCATTTGAATGATGCAAACTAATATTTAATCCATTCAAAGATGATCAACCTACCCCAAAGCTTCCTATCTTTCTTCGTACCGGTGAGATAAGAGTAGATGAAATTAAACACACAAACAATTATGTTATAGTATCTAGTTCCACTCCAAATAGTCCGTAGGTTATAGACCTATAGGCAATCTCCGCACAGGGATTGGATCAAAACCTATATGCATCTACACTGTTGACAACACCTAGATCCGCGCAATGGCTGCAATTTTGGTGTCTAAAACACATATAGTTGGTGAATGCCTACATTATGTCATTTAGGAAAAAGTTCAAGTGTGTGAAATCAATTGAATGGAAGTAAACATACAATCCAAGCTCAATTAAACATTTCAAAGCATCAATCTACCAATATCCTCAATGGTTTAGTTACACATACCTATGATAAGGTTCAATTGAATATGAAATGCAAACAATTCCATTACAAGAGTAAAGCTAGGTAAGGATTTTCCCCAATTGGGTGATTTAAGACTTTACCTCTTCCTTAGCCTTCATTGATCTTCCAATCAAGTTGATTTGGCTTGAAATCCACCTTGGTTGAGGTTGTGGATGAGTGGGAAGTTAAATCCTCGAAGGTAACCGCTCCAATCTATCCAAAAATCCGATTCTCTTCTCTTAAATTCCATTTTTCTGCCTTTTATACTCAACTTCCAAACCCAGGATCGACTGAGATGAAACAGGATCGCCCGGGATAGTTTGAGATTGAAAAAACCATCGAACAGCACGTAACCGATCACCGAAGATGGATCTTGCTCGATTGAGATTCCCCTCTGAAATGCTGGATTAGTCAAGCTCTGCAGAATCGGCCGGGATTTGCCTCTGAACAGCTAGATCGGTCGAGCTCTGCAGGATTGGCCGGGATTTGCCTCTGAAATGCCCAGATCGTTCGATCTCTGCAGGATCGGCCAAGATTTATCTCTGAAATCCTTCCTGCTCCTCCTCTGCTCATCCAGGTCAATCTTCACACCCTTTGTAGCTTGGCCGGGTCGATTTTCCACCAAAACTCAGCCCAAAATGATGAATTAAGCTCCAAGCTAAACCTACACACTCCAAATCACACAAAACACAAAAACACAACGAAAACAACCCAAAATCATATGATATGGGAGTAAAATGAATGCAAACTTGCATGCAAAAACATCAAAATTTCGATCATTTTACGCACATATCAAAATCTCATAGAGAAGATAAAAAATGTAGTTAGGCACAATGGGGCTGACTAAGGATAATTTAACATGTGAAAGGGCAATGTTTATGAATTGGGCTAGCAAAGATGTCCTAAAATCATTTTTAATCCTTGTGCACACTATGCAGTCTAGAAATAGAGCAAAAGCAAGTTCCAAAGAAATAAAAACATACATGCGAATCTCACATGAAACAAAAATAAGGCTCAAATTCTCACTTGGGTTCAATTTTTCTTCTATAATCAATTTCAATCTACTCAAATATCATGCAAGTGTAAGTTTCAATTCAATCCTATCATGCGGTATTCTACAATTTTTTTCCTTCCACAATCAATTCAACCACACTCAAAATCAAATCTAACTCATCATCATTCGATTCCAAGCTCATACTTAGTTCAAATAGGTTCAAAACTGAATAGTTTTCCTTAAACTATATCCATATTTTTTTCTAGGAATAAATTTAAATAATAGAAAGCATAAAAAGGATAGAAAGTTCAAATTTTTGTCCACATCCTCCGAACTTATTTCTAACTTGGAGAGTAGAAAAGTTTGAAAATTAGAAAAGAATAAGAACTATACCTGATAGTTGATCTCAAACATCAATGTTTTTATCAATTGGAGGATTCAACATTGCTCGACAACGTGTTTGTTGCTGCTGGCACTCTCTGTCAATCGACAGGCAGTGTGTCGATCGACACAGAGCCTTCCTGTCGACCCCTTCATCGGTCCAAAGTGTTGCTCTATTGAGAACTCTATGTCGATCGACATAAGGCATGTCGATCAATACATAGGTCAATCCTTGATAGATTTTTTTTTCAAAAATAAGCAAAAGGAAACACAAATCAAAAACTAAATAGAGGAAATAAAAAATAAAGTAAATAAAGGTTAGGTTACCTCCCTACAAGTCCTTAGTTAATGCTAAAGCTCAACGATACCCCAATTTCCCAAGTCCAAGGTGGATGGGTGCGGACTCGCCTTCCTCGAGGATCAACCATGTAGACCAACCATTCTTGAATTGAGCTCGGGGTGAGATGGTGTAATTGACAATTTTGCCATCCCATTCAATGGCAGCTCGATCTTCCTTTTCTTCTCTGTTTCCTCCATTTCATCTTCAGATTCTATGATGGAGGTGATCCGGTTGCTTTCGGATTGCTGCTGACTTTTGTCGAGCACGAATGTGATCTTCTCATCATTTGCTCGAAGTGTTATTTCTCCTCCTTGGCAGCCAATCAGTGCGGCACTGGTATCTAAGAACTCTCGTCCCAAGATCACGGCCATGCTGCAATCCTCCTTCATATCCAAAACTACAAAATCAGCAGGAAATATTAGATGACCCACACATCCTCAAGTATACCTTTGGGGAAAGATACAGATCGGTCTGCCATCTACATCGTTATTGTAATTGGCCTCATCTCACCAATGTTGAGGGGCTTGTAGATGGAGTAAGACATTAGATTGATGTTATCACCAATGTCACACAGAACCGTTTGGAACTCAATCCCCCCAATCTCCACTGGGATCGAGAAGCACCCTGGATCAATCCTTTTTATTAGAATTTATTTATGAAGGAGGAGGTTGCACTGCTCATGGAGCTTTATGGTTGAGTTCACCACAAATTATTTCTTTTCATTCATTAGCTTGCGTAGATACTTCATGTACCCCGATATTTCTCTCAAGTACTCGATCAATGTTAAGTTGAAGCTTACCTTCTTCAAATTCTCCACAAACCTCAAGAACCTGTAATTCTCCTTCTGCTTGGCGAACCATTAAGGAAAGGGCATCAGAGGTGCTGGAGAAGCTTTGGAAGTTGAATTGTTGAGTTGGGGAAGCCTCTATGTCGGCCGAGCAGTAGGTGTGTCGATCAAGCTTATTTTTCGATCGACGGGGGTGTGTCGGTCAACACACCTATCGAATTCCTGTCAATTGATTCCTCTTCGTCACTCGACATGCTTGCTTCCTCCTGTACTCTCAGTCGATCGACACCAAGTTTCGGTCGAAAGTGAGGGCATTCCAGCGGGAAATTCCTTCTCTTCTTCCCCAAACTTGTTTTGGGGCATCCTCAGACCCTTGTAGCTTGTTCCAAACCTCAATATGATTGCTTTGCACTCCTTTTGGTTCTTGGGGTTCACTTCGGTGGTGCTCGGCAACTTCCCTTTCTTGTATTTCATAGTGATGTAGCAATCTGTCTGACTTGCGTCATGATTATCAGGATATGCTTCCCAAGACTGTCCACCTTAGTGTTGACCCCTGCCACTTCTTGCTTGATTTTTCCAACCCAATAGTTGAAAGCCTTGATGAACTTTTGCAACACCTCGTCGAGGCTCTCCTTCTTATTTTCCATGATCTCACCATTTTGGAAATCAAATCCCGATGGAGAGTGTTTGGCACCTTCAGGTTGAGTATATGAAAATCCTGGATGAGCTCTTGGTGGGTAATGTTGGTATCCCCCTTACCACTACTGATTCTAATAACCAACCTCGGTTCATGTATTTCACATTGGCTACGGGATCAACCTGTGCAACAGAAACACAAGCAACATTAGATGTCAGTTTCTCCATCTCCCCCTTGAGATTTTCGATCTCCTTCTTGAGGGTGTCATCTTCTTTCTTCTCCACGGCTTTCACTTAAGGTTCCTTGTATTAGCCCACTGTTGAGTATGCAAGGCCATCTTCTTGTACAACTTGAGGGCTTTTTCAGGTGACTTGCTCATCAAAGAACCTCCGACTGCATTGTCCATCGATTCTTAAGTTCTTTCAATCATCCCCCCATAGAAGATGTCGGCCTACTCTTCGGTGTCGACTCCATGGCCGGGACAACTCCTCAACAACTCATTAAACCTGCTCCATGCCTTGAACAAGGACTCGTCCATCCTTTTGTGGAACTGCAAAATCTCTAACTTCTTCTTAATGATAATGAAAGGTGAGAAGAAGGTGCTAAGGAACTTTGCTCGGAGATCAGCCTAAGTACGGACGTTGCTGCAATCCAAGGCTGTAAACCACATCCGATCTTGATCCCGAAGTGAGAAGAGGAACAAGCACAGATGGATCACATCCTAGCTGACTCCATTCTGTGTGATGGTCTCACACACCTCCACGAACATCCGAAGGTGAGAGTATGGGTCGTTAACTTCTCGGCCACCAAATTGGTTTTGTTGAACCATCTGAATCAACCCGGTTTGAGTTCAAAGTTATTGGCATTGATACCAATAACAAATCCCTCATTTCGGGCTGTGGTTTGTATCTCTTTGTCATAGTGTTGGGATCTTCATCATCAGAGTACTCTTGGTGCCGCCTTTTGTGCTCTCTTTCTCTTCTCTCCTTGCAGTCTCGGCTCTCTCTGCTTCTCTTTTAGCCATCAATTTCTTGATCATTTCCTTCATCTGGTTAACCTCTTAGACTAGAAGAAGGGCACCCTTTGTTGTGATTTGAGTATCAGGCTCCTCCGAGGGTGGCATCTCTGGATTGTCTTCTTCATCGGATTATGACCTCGATTTTTAGGTCAAAAGCTTCTAGTGGTTTGCCCTGAGCCCTCGTGTTCATGAAACCTGACAAAAAGACATGCAAATATAAGCTCCATGTCGACCGACAGGGGCCCTGTCAATCGACAGGAAGGATGCAGCTATGTCGGTTGACACTCGGTGTGTCGATCGATACAGACAAAATATTGAAAAACACTCACACACACCAACATAAACTAGAAACAAAAATAAAAATTCAATCCAACAATTTCAAAAATAAGCTAATAATAAAATAGAATCTAACAGTGCCCGGCAACGACGCCTATTTGATCACTGATAAAATAACCAGATAAATTATAGAATAGTGGCAAATAAATTTATAGATTAACCCTAAGGTAGTCGAACCCACATAGACTGTATGAAAAAACTATTCTATGTAATAACAATCATTTTTAGACCACAATTGTTTCAGTAAATTGGAAATTAGGGTTTTTGGTATTGGAATTTAAAGATGACAATGCAGAAAAGTAAAGGGTTCTTAAAACAGTAATTTAAAGTTACAAATTCCAGGGCAGATAATCAAATCATCAACATGCAAAGTTCATCAACTCAACAATGGGGAATAAATCATATTCAAATGGTTAAAATTCTTTGTTTGGCAATTAAACCCTAGATTACTAATGAATGAATATCTCCTCTCGGTCTCAAGAACACAACATTAGCCAATCCTAATAATTATCATATTTTAATCCTACAATTAATTCTTCCTTTTGAGAAAGATAACAATTGCAAGTAATTTCCTCTTCCTATTACAAACTTTCACCTTTGGGTCCTTCAATTGATAACTACAAACCTAGATTCAAATTCATCTCTCAGTCCTTCTTTAAATCTAGATTTGGTTAATTAAACTCAGGAAATTAAACCGTGTTATTGAGTTGAATCATTTATACATGCAAAAGAAAAGATTATCAAAAGTCCTAGAATCTGTCAGGGTTTCTACCCACTAAACATGGATAGAAATAAAGCAAACATTTTATTAAAGTTCAAAAATTACCTTACAAGGAAAAGAGGAACCTTGAAATTCTTCAAAAACTCCAATGTTAAATAAATTCTAAGTAATATCAAGTATTAAAGGGGATAATTTACGAGCCCTAGATGAGTTGTATTTATAGAAGAGTGAATACATCTCAAAAAGGTATTGGGCTAAAATATTAAAAATAAGCAAACTGGGCGAATTCTCCATTTCTGGCCTCGGTGTCAATTGACAGAGAGCATGTCGATCGATACCAGTGCAATGTGACAATCTCCTTTAAGCTTCCTTGTCATTCGATATTTGTTCAAAGTTTGTGTCGATCGCATAAGGAGTGTCGATTGACATTGATCACTTGTGTCGAGCTCTTCTTCTGTAGCTTCTCCCGATCGACATCCATCATCTGTGTCAGTCGACATACACCCTGGCGGTCAACACAGAGGTCGTGCTTCAGGTTTTTGGCTTATCTTCTACATCGGTGGACTCCCCGTGTATCAATTCAAAAAGCAACTTTGTTATACCCGGCTCTTTTCATCTTTTGATCACTTTTAGCCCAAAAACCTACAAAACTTGGCATAGCATCAATCAAATCCTCTATAATGCACTCATGCACTAAAATAACTAATAACCGAACCTAATTGCACTCAAACAAAGGAGAAAAATATGGATAAGTGAGTGTAAATATGAGTTTATCACATGTTGGTTGCATATTTTGTGTTGTAAGGTCTATTGTAGGTATAGCATATCCCAATCTAAGGTCCTTGTTGTGCAAAGATGATGTTAATAGTCTGACATCTCAACTTAGAGAGAATTGACGTAGACCAGAAGCAAAAGGTTGAACCATGCTGATTCCGTCCTTGAAAATCAAAGGTGTAGAGATGACATAGGTCCCACGTTAATGGGTCAATAAAAGAATGACTAGGGGACCACCATCAAGAAAGACGTTGAAAAGTAAAAAAAGAAGCAACTGGAAAGTTGATATACACTGTTGGCAAGGCCCTGAGTTGGGGGACAATGACATCATAATAGACCGGTAAACAATTCTGAAGTGGAGCCGTAGTGGGAGAATAACGCAGGAACAAAATTGTACAGGAGCTAGCATGCAACGAAAAAGGGTTGGAAAGTCTCAAAAGCAGGCCCAAAGCCTGAGAAGACCTAAAGTAAGAAAGGATATGGAAAGCACAAGTTTAGGGCATGATCTTCACCACAATTACATTTTTAGTTGGAGGAAGAGAGTTAGAGAGAGAAACAGCCTTGGAGGAGATAAAAGCAGCCACTGGAGCTCAGATATTGATAAATAGTATTATGGATTTGGATGCTGAAATCATTTTGAATAGTATATTTTGAACAAGGGTTTTTCATTAATATGACGGGTATCATTAAAGTTGTATGTTCATCACCTGTCTGAATTAAAAAACATGTATTGCAAACTACTTTATTCTCTTATCTCTTCGATATGAAAATCTTATGGTATGTAATAAAACACAGAAGATCGTATGGACCGCTGACCTAGCGAGATATAAACTATTATCACAGTTGAGATAGTCCCAGGATAGACTGTCGGTATAGGCTGCAACATACGTTATTATAAGTAGCGTATCTTGGTTGCTAGGTATGAGTGTGTTGCACCTATGTACAAATCCATTTGATTATCAAACATTAAAAGAATCTTGATCATGATGGCATGATGGATACCTAGGCCTACCGAATGTATGAAGGTATACATAGATTTGTGTATCACTTTGAGATACTATTGTGGAGAGTCTTTATATCACTCCTACATTTGTATCTTGGGGCGGTAGAAAATTATGTATAATTGTCTTTGACTAGAACTAGGTAACCATATCCAGTATAGGGTTGTGAAAATCCTTCAGCCGCTCAGAGGTTCATTATGCTAAAGTCATGCAGGTTGATTAAATTCAAGCATAAATGAAAAGGTTGAGAGCAGTGACTTGGGAATATAAAATGTTAATTAATGTATTGGCTTGTCAGAGTTTGAATTAATTAATGCATGCTTGTAACTTTAAATATGGGGATATACCAAGCCTATGCAACCCATTCCTCATAACGTGGTAACAAAGAGGTAGGACAATATTGATTCTCTCGTACCATGAATTAATATTAATAATTGATTATATTCGGGATTGTATATGAGAATTAACTAATTGATAGGCTCATCAAAATCTTTAGCCCATTAAGGATAAAAATTCTCCTATAAATACCCCTTAGATACTAAGATCACAAAACAAGAAAATTAGGAGTTGTAGCAGGTGATAGGATCTGAGCCGAGGTAAGGATATTCTACTTATCAGTTAGCACGATATTCGGATGGATATTCAATAGATAACTGGATCAGAGCAAGGGATATAGATCAAAAGGTTAAATCTTGATGATCTTTCTTCTTCTTTGCCTCTCTTGATTTTCAAATTTAATTCAACTAAATTCAGAGATTTAATTCCTTCATCTTTTAGGATTAAATCTTGTTCACAAGAAAGAATTGAAGATCAAATCCCTGTATAACCAATTTAGAGTAAAATAATCCACGTATTCCGCAGAACTTTCTTTCCATTCTATAGGAGCATGCTTCTTCTCTTGCATGGTGGTGGACTCTTGCAATCGCCAATAGCAGTTGGCGAGCTCTGGAAGTGGGTGACACCAGGGCTGGCAACTGGATGCAAGGACGATAGTCAGAGGAACGTTAGGATGCAGGCAGCAACTGCACGCTTCTTGCAGGGCTGTTTGTATGTTTCCGGTGGTGGCTAGTTAGCAACGATCTGTTGGGCCTTACACATGCAGACTTTCATTCGTGGTATGTGCACGGGCCCATTTGTCCAATTTAAGATCCAATTAAATTTTTTTTCGACTCAGATTTTAGAAAAATTATCAAATCTCAAGTCCAGAAGTGAGAGCCCAGTTGAAGATCTGTAAATTAAATCCTAAATTATTTTTATTATCTATTGTGGCATGATATAATTGTTTTATTATTTGCACAACATCCAAGCATAATGTAGATAATAGGATGCATTTTTACTATTAACTATTTACTTCTTTCAAAGCATGCTTATGTGACTTATTTCATAAAATTATATTATGGCTATAAAATTCAGAATTCATGTGTGGCATGATAGAATTTTAGCAATGTCATAATTTATAGCAACGTGAAAGAATTTGTGCGTAACTGAACCATATGAATGAAAATAACTATGCAGTTTAATTTTTAAGACCTCCAAAGCGATCTCTAATTAGAAATGAATAATCTAATAATTAAACATCTATATGTGTAGCTTACTTATTTTATTGTTCATAAGTTCTACTAGATGAGATTTCTTAAAACAAACATTAAATGCATGTGCGAATTGGGAAATCATGTGTAAATGTCTACATGAGTAGCTTGCAAATTTGATCTTTCACATATTCTCTATGATTAAAATGAGACAATAATATTTGATCCAATTATTAATTCCATTTCTCTAAGGTAACTACCATTGATTGGTTTTGAAGGACTTGATTTGAAAGATGTAGTCTGGTCAAGTGTTTTGTTGTAAACGTCCACATGTGTGGTTAACAATAAGATTATTTGGGCTATTAGAGGAAGAAATTTTATTGTTTTATCATAAGGTTAAAATACTTGCTTGTTTCAATAATTTGCGATTATGTTTTAATTTCTATATTTATTATTTTCAGACATGTCTATATCCATCGTTATCATTCTCTTATCACTGAACCCATTATTTCGTCCAAACGTTCCTGAGTGGTGATATTTATTCGAATATATTATCTGGTTTGAGAATCATACATATATGATTTCTATGGATCCAATGGTTATTCGGTATGATGTGGTTTCTGAGCTTGAACAACAATTCCATGATAGATATATGGCTTTTGACGATTATGCTTACATAATCATCCTCAATAGTTTTTCTACTAAAGTGAACTCAAGTATAGAAGCTTCTGTAGTACTGTTGAGATCTTGAGAGATCGTGTAACATTATATGGGGAGATGGAGCGATCAATCAGTTATTATTTTGTAAAAGACCTTGTATGCAAGACTATGGCTAAGGGAAGTTCGGTGACACTACATGTAATGATCATGGTTAATATCATTAACAAGTACATAAAGAGAGTTGGATATATTGATGCTTCAGCAGCAACAAATATCATCCTGAAATATCTTACTCAATCTTTTGATAACTTAATCGAGACTGCTACTAGAAGACGAGAGTATACTCTTGATGAATTACTCAGCAGTCTAATAGTGTTGCGGTGTGATATAATATCATGGGAAATGGCCCCTACGTTAACTTAGGCCAATAAAATGATTAATAAGTTGGAAATTGATAAAGGAACAAGTGTTATCACGAAATATGAGCAAAGGGGAAAAGGAAGAGTAAATTGTCCAGTGTGGGGGCACTAATGGAAAAAGTACATCATGTGGATTTATAATGGAAATATGTTTAGGGTTGGGTCGGTAAGGTATGCCGGAATTTTTTCATCATACCGTATACCTTACCGAAATTTAAGGCATGAAAAAAATGATACCGTTACCGTACCGAAATTTTCGGTATATTGGTATGGCATAAATGGCATACCTTTACCATACCGTTTTTCGGTATTTTCGGTATACCATACTGTACCGTACCATACCATTCCATAATTACATTTATTTTATATTTTTGTTTAATGGATTGAATTAGTTTTTTATTTATTATATTTAATTTCTATGGTTTAAGTATTTATTTAATATATTTTATTTTTTAAAAAGAGTTTAGATATATTTTAGTCTTATTATTTACAAAGAATAAAATTTTTAATTAGTATATTAAGTATTTTATTTTAAAATAAAAATAAAAATTAATAAAAATAATATTATATTTTCGGTACGGTATATGTCGGTATACTGTAAATATTGGGAAATGTATACCGTTACCATACCGAAAATTTTGGGTACGATAAAATTACGGTATACCAAAAATTCGATTATCTCGGTTTTTTTTCGATAAGGTATTCACGGTATTTCGGTAATTCGGTATTTTTCCCCATCCCTAAATATGTTTAACATCAGTTTCTACTAATTTGTGGGTAGCGGATGGAGCTACTTATCATGGTTGTTATACTTTGCAGGGGTTCATGTTGACTAGGAATCTGAAACATGACAAGGTGACCAACTCTATTGGCAGCGGGGAGCAATTCTCAATAGTATCCATTGAAGAATTTACATTATGCTTTAAAAACAATGTTTTGATTTTGAGAGATGTTTTACTTGTGTCAATTTTTCGACGGAATTTGATTTTGGTTTCCAAGTTATTTATTTGATGGATATTCAATAATTTTTTATAGTGGTGTTTCTATCATTGGTAATAACGATTGTTATTTGTCATGGAAAGCTTATTTATTTTCTTTTTATCATAAATTATCCGCATAACTCTTCCATGAACATTACTTCCAATTCATCCAATAATAATCTTTTAAAGAAAATATTTTCTTCCAATGAGGATCAAACATATCTCTTGCACTTGATACTCAGTCGCATAAGTGTAAAGAGGATTAAGATACTAGCAGTTGATGGTGTCTTTGATTCTTTTTAAGTAGTGTCTAATCAAGTCGGTGAATCCTTTATAGAGGGCAACATGACGACCAGACCTTTTAATGCAAGTGAGGCTCGAACTGAGGATGCATTAGAATTGATCAACTCTGATATATTTGGACCTATATTCATGCACGCTCGTGGAGGTTATGAGTACTTTGTCAAATTCATTGACGATTAATCAAGATTTGGATATGTTTATGTGCTTCGATACAAGTCTGGAAGCTTTGAGAAATTCAAAGAAATTAACGGAGAAGTAGAGAAGAAGCTAAGCTAGACTATCAAGACATTTGAAATGGATTACGGTTAAGAATACCTCAGTAATGAGTTCTTGCAGTATCTGTTAGATCTTGAGATTACATCTCAGTGGAATGTACCAGGAACGCCTTAGCAAAATGGTGTAGTAGAAAGAAGAAACAAGACTCTATTGGAAATGTTTATGTCTATGACGAGTTATGCAAACTTGTCAATTTAGTTTTCCAGATATGCCCCGAAAACAACAGCGTATCTATTTAACCTGATACCTTCTAAATCCGTTCCAAAAACTCCTCTAGAATTTTGGTACGGGCAAAATCCGAGTTTAACCAGAATGAGGGTTTGGGGTTGTCCAACCTACGTGCTGACAAAGTAACATGATAAGTTAGAAAGTTGGTGTAAGCTAATGTTGTTTGTAGGATACCCCAGGCAAATGAAACGTGGTTACTTTTATTGTCCTAAGGATTTGAAAGTCGTTGTGAGTACCAATGTGAGATTCTTGGAGGACGAATATGCAAGAAGCCACATATCTAGGAATAAAATCATTCTCCAAGAAATTTGGAATGATGAAGTGATTCCATTAGGAAAGTCCCGTCGTTGTTGATTAACCTAGTATTGGTGAGTGACTACAAACATTCCCACCTAGCAAGGTGTAGAACCGCAGAGTACTATGCCAACTACTGATATGGTTTAGATGTCTCATCGTAATAAGAGGGTTGTTCGGCAACCAAAGAGGTACATGTTCGTGGGAGAGTCTTTTGACTTGATCCCAGTTAATGGATTGGGTGATACCGACCCATGGACATATGATAAGGCAATATCTGATAAAGATATAGAAAAATAGCGTGTCTCTATGAATATAAAAATAGAATCCATAACCACTATCGATGTTTGCCAGAAAATTAAGCTGCTAGATGGCTTTCGAACCATAGGCTGCAAGAGGGTATACACAAGAAAGTAAGGAGAGAATGGATAAATAACGGCTTATAAACCCAGATTGTTGGCGAAAGGTTATAGTTAGAAAGAGGGCGTAGACTATGATGGAACTCTATCACCGATAGCCATGCTCAAGTACATTTGGATACTCCCTACCATAAGCAGGACATATGGACCTAGAAATATGGTAGATGGATGTCTAAACCGCATATCGAAATGAGTACCTTTAAGAAAGTCCTGACATCTATATGAAACACTCAAAAGTATATGTGTAAGATGGCGAAGAGAGTCTTTTATAGAAGCTTATTATATGGACTAAGGAAAACTTCACAGTCATTGAATTTATGTTTCGATGAAGTGATTAAGTCCTTTGAATTTTCATAGTGTTCTAACGAGAGTTGTGTGTACCATCTTTATGTTGGTGGAAGCGTGGTATTCCTTGCACTTTATGTAGATGATATTCTAGTATTTGGCGACAATGTGGAGGTATTGTTGGACATAAAAGAGTGGTTATGTGAACAATTCCAGATAAATGATCGTGGAAATGCAGGATACATCCTTGGTATAAAAGTCTTGCGATATTGCAAGAAAAGGATGTTAGTATTATCTCAAACTTCGAACGTGGAGACTGTGATTGATCATTTTTGCATACAGAATGCCAAAAAGGGTTAGCCATCCTTAAGGCATGGCGTACATCTTTCTAAGGTTCAGTGTCCAAAGACACAAAAGGAGAAAGATGAGATGAGTAAGGTGCCACGTGCTTTGGCCGTTGGTGTAGGGTTTTCCCGTGAACCGAATCACCAAAACCAATTTAAACCGGATTGATTTATGGATATTGTGCACAATTAAATATACAATAAAACCTAGCATGCTCCTTTGAATTTAATTCTCAGATTTGTGGATTGAGGGATTACCGTAACTCCGTAGTGTCTGATCCGATCTTTTGCATTTGAATTTCCAAATTTAATTCAACCACGCAATTCGATATTTATCTGTGGAAGTAGAAATTAGAAATCTAATTTCTAGAATAAAATCAAAATCAAAAGGAAAGAAAAAGAAATCTGTTGTTCTCCTGATTAAATCTTCAGATCTGTATCCCGGTGCGTTCAGATCTGCTACTGGTGAGGATTCCACAGATCTGTGCTTTGAGCAGGACCAGAATTCAAAAATTCTCCTCCTTTCTTCTTGTAGGAAATGGCGCCCACTCCTCTCTCTCTAGGTTTAGTGTTTTTCAACTGTATTACAACTTATGAGAGAGAGTTGTCTACTTATAGACCTAGGGTTGTAAACCCTAGTGGGCTCCTGGGCTCAATTCAACACACTTTCCTTAGGCCAGACCTGGGACCTAATGCTAATAATAAATTGGGCCGATAAATTAATTAATTCCCATGTCCACAACCCAGGACACAACTAATTAATTAATATTAATTCTTTTTCACCACAAAATTAATACTGACCTACCCTTTTATTACCACGTTATGAGAACGGGCTGCATTAATTGAGAATCCCCATATTTATTGTTACCGGACATCCATTAATTAATTGGAGCTTCTGACAAGCTCTAACTACAATTAATTAATATCTTATTATTCTTGAGTAGTACCACTCAATCCTTATCACTCGTGCCTGAACTTAATCAGCCTGCAGGACTTTGGCACGATGAATATCATTGAACTCCTCAGGGAATGTCCCCATCCTATTACTCGGACATGGTTACCTAAACCCAGTCTTAGGCGGTACTACACGAACTGCTGTTACCCAAGATGCGCATATACGAGCACGTTACTTAGGCTCTCCACCATGGCAAGTCAAAGCAACAGTCAACCCGTGCAAACCCCTGAACCTTCGTTAGGGTTTGGACTCAATCAAAATCTAGATCTTGTATTCACTGATGTCAGACAGACGAATACATCTCACTGCGGTCCATCAGTACGCCACCTCTGCGTACCAGCATGTCTAGTAACCGAGACAGATTACTTATTCCGACAATGCCGCAGCCATCCGGACAGACGTATCCTCATACGCTGTCTCGACTGTGATCAGGTTTATGTCTCACTAGGTCAAGTGATCATACTGTCTTCTGTGATCTACAACACGCCGTATGATCGTCCCTATCGGTGAGACAAGAGGATACCATTGTTCATACATGTAAAATTGTTAACAAATAGGAGAAATAAACCGTTGTATACTCATTTTAATAAATACTTTCAGTATACAAAACCCATCAATCTCCCACTTATACTCAAAGAATAACTAAGCTATTACAGAGTATACAGTCCGTTAATCTAGTCTGCTGTCTCTTTAACCACTGTCAGTGGTCGGCATCCACCTCAGACCCAGCTCACGAATATGTCTTTCGTAAACTTTCTACGGGAAGCTCTTTGTAAATGGATAAGCAAGATTGTCAGCAGTGTCAATCTTCTTAATTTGCACATCGCCCCTCGATACGATTTCTCGTATGATATGGTACTTTATCTCTATGTGTTCGCTTGCCCTGCGAGACCGCAGTTCCTTTGAGTTCGCCACTGCACCAGAGTTATCACAATAAATTGTGATGCTCCTCGGCAAACTCGGAATCACACCCAACTCTAAAAGGTAGTTCCTGAGCCATACCCCCTCTTTCGAGGCGTCGGAGGCGGCGACATATTTTGCCTCCGTGGTGGAGTCAGCAATGCATTTCTGCTTTGAGCTCCTCCAAGATACAGCTCTACCTCCCAGGGTAAACACATATCCTGAGGTCGATTTCTTCTCATTCTGGTCCCCTTGGAAATCCGAGTCTTTATAACCCATAGGGCACAAATCCTCACTTTGATAAACTAGGCAGTAATTCCTAGTTCTCTTCAAATACTTGAGGATGTGCTTTATAGCAGTCCAGTGCGCCTGTCCAGTGTTAGACTAATATCTTGCTACCATGCCAACGGCATAATAGATATCTGGCCTGGTACACATCATCGCATACATGAGGCTACCCACCACCAAAGTGTATGGTACAAGACTCATCTCATCTTTCTCCCGCTGTGTCTGAGGACACTGCCCACTAGAAAGATGAACGCCATGTCTGAAAGGCAGCAAGGCTTTCTTGGTGAGTTGCATGCTGAACCGGGCTATCACAGTATCCACATAGGATGCCTGGGATAAGCTCAACATTCTTCTTTTACGATCTCGTAAAACCTTAATCCCAAGAATGTAGCCAGCTTCTCCCAGATCCTTCATTTGGAACTATTCGGATATCCAAGCCTTGATTTTCGACATCACTCCCTCATTGTTTCCAAATAGGAGCATGTCATCAACGTATAGTGCAAGGAAGACCACGCTCCCACTGACATAAAGTCGGTAAACAAAACTTTCGTTTTCCAACTGTGCAAATCCATAGGATTTAATCACATCGTTGAAACGTAAGTTCCATGACCTTGAAGCTTGCTTAAGTCCATACAAGGACTTCCTAAGCTTGCAGACAAGATGTTCTTCGCCCTTGCGTATGTAACCCTCGGGTTGCTGCATATAGGTGTCCCTACCTTCTTCAAGGTAATCGTTTAGAAAAGCGGTCATGACATCCATCTGCCATATCTCGAGGTCCATATATGCAGCTATGGCATGGAGTATCCGAATGGATTTGAGCATGGCTACGGGTGAAAAGGTTTCGTCATAGTCAATGCCCTCTTTCTGACTATAACCCTTTGCCACCAGCCTGGCTTTAAAAGCCGTGATCTTTCCATTCGCCCCTTTCTTTCTCATGTATACCCATTTGCACCCTATGGCCCTAAAGCCATCCGAAAAATCAGTTTTCTGGTATACATCCATAGTAGTTATGGATTCAATTTCAGAATCCATGGCGACACGCCATTTGGCAACATCCTTGTCCTGCACTGCCTCTTCGTAAGTCAGTGGGTCAGAGTGCTCATGTCCGTCTTCCGGGCTCAAGTCCGAAGACTCACCCACAAACATGTATCTTTCCGGTTGGAAAATAACTCTCCCACTAAGACGAGGCATCGGTGCCGTGTCAGTAGTAGGTGCAGTAACTTGTGGTCCTGCACCTTGCACTGAAGAACATGTCTGTGGTGTTGAACCTCTCACAGGTGCACCCACATCTACACGTTCCCCTTCCATTGGAATTGCATTCTCGTTCTCAATTTCTTGAAGAACGATATCACTCCTTGACTTGTGATTACTCACATACTCGTCCTCCAAGAATCTAGCGTTGGTGCTAACAACGACTCTCTGACTCTCAGGACAGTAAAGTAACCACCTTTCGTTTGCCTGGGATACCCTATGAACAACATTACTTTTGACCTGCTTTCTAACTTATTAGGTTCCTTCAACAGTACGTGTGCCGAACAGCCCTATACTCTAAACTTGCAAAAACTAGGTTTGCGACCAAAGAAGAGCTCAGAAGGCGTCTTAGGAACTGATTTAGAAGGCACCACATTTAGCACGTAAGCTGCTGTCTCCAATGCGTAGCCCCAAAACAAAATTGGTAAGTTTGCATAACTCATCATTAATCTTACCATCTCTAGAAGAGTCCTATTTCTTCTTTCAGCTACACCGTTTTTTTGGGGAGTACCCGGTGCAGTCCACTGGGATGTAATCCCATTTTCTGACAAATACTGCAGGAACTCGTTACCGAGGTATTCGCCACCGCGGTCAGATCACAGTGAATTGATAGTTTTCCCGACCTTCTTTTCTACCTCAGCCTTGAACTCTTTGAATTTCTCAAAGCATTCAGACTTGTAGCGAAGCAGGTAAACATATACGTACCTTGAGTAATCGTCAATGTAAGTGACGAAGTACTCGTACCCTCCACGAGCCTACGTGGACATCAGTCCACATAAGTTAGAATGGATCAATTCCAACACTTCCTCTGCTTGAGAATGACTAGCCTTGAAAGGCCTAGTTGACATCTTGCCCTCGATGCAGGATTCACAGACTTGATAAGGTACAGCCCGAACTAAGTCCAATGTACCGTCATTTGCAAGTCTCTGAATCCGCTTCAAGCTGATGTGACCCAGTCTCAAGTGCCAGAGATATGTAAGATCCTCATCAGAAGAAGTAAGTTTTCTCTTTCTAGAATTATCAATTTCGGATGAATTACATGCAATAAAAAGGACATAATTGATCGAAGTAACATAAAGAGTATAAATCAACATTACATAATGAATGGCATTGTTATCGCCAATGATTGGAATCATAAATAACAAACATCCATAGAAAGTTGATAAAATTTGTCCTGCCGATAAACCACGGCCCACAAATAAACTCTTAAATGTACATAGTTCATCAAAACATAAAGAAAAGAAAAACTCCATGAAGCTCCGTCATAAAACATTGCCTTCATCCAGTTTGGTATCTTCTTGCCATCACTCACCAGCCTTATCGGCACGGTCCCCTACAAAGTACAACAACATGATCAACAAGTTAGCGCTTACAGCTCTGGAAGAGCAACGCCAGACTCTAATCATGCTTGCAGTTATACATGCAAAATGGCATACCTTGTCTAGCTTTATTGGCTTGACAATCTTTCCTCCAATGTCTTTTCTTACCACACCTGAAGCAACTGTCCCTTTCAGTCGCCACTTTAGGCTTTTTCCCGGCCCCACCATCCTTCACAGGTGTCTTCTTGGCCCACTTCTTAATCCCCTTTCTCCGCTTCATACTTTTCGGTACAACAGAGAGATTACCAGAAGTAGCCAAGGCAACCTTCTGAGGGTTCAAGACTAATTCCGCTACCATCAAGTCATTGAGCAACTCGTTAAGAGTATACTCTTTTTTGTTCATGACAACATTCAGCCTAAAACTCTCAAAGGACTTGGGTAGAGAGTTCAGTATGATATCGACTTTAGCCTCAGCGTCGATACCTCCACCATGCACAATTAGCTCATCCATGAGGTGAGTCATGGTAACTACGTGCTCTCTCACTGAGGTGCCATCAGTCATTTTCTTACTCACGATTTCCCTCATGAGATTGAACCTGATGGCTCTATCAGTTTCCCCATAGGTCGCCTCCAGACTCGTCATGATGTCATAGGCATCCCTATGGTTCTGATGCTGATGCTGTAAGACATTCGACATAGTGGTCATCATGTAGCACTTGACTACATTATTTGAATTCTCCCACTTATTGTAAAAGTCTATATCCATTTGACTGGATTCAGCGGTTGGCACTTCGGGACGAAGTACTTGCAGAACGAACATATGTTCTTCTGCAATCAGGAGGTATTCGAGATTGCGTTTCCATTCCAGGAAGTTTGGACCAGTTAAAGTGTTTTGTGCGAGAATATTGATGACATTAGACATAGACATATCTGAAACAATAAAGAATCTTAATTAAGAACATACATGTAGAACTTCGAAAACAAATGCATTGAAAACCTTTTAATAAATCAAATACAAATGTTTTCCACTACTTGCACAAGAGTTCCCACCGCAAGCTACACTCGTAGACGTTTAAGATGTCACCCTCAACCAGAACTGCGGGTTTTAAGCCCCAATCCATTTAATTTCACTACCATATTAGGATGCTTTTGACACTAGAAATTAATAATTAGTGAAAACCTTAGACCAAGCCATCTCTCAAGAACAGGGATGCAATTCTTGCATTATATTCTAAGATGCTTCTAAGCTATTAACCACAAATTTAACTCCGGCCAAAAGAGACAGTTTAGCATGGCATGTAACCATACCGCACAGCCGTTAAAGATTTTGTTATCAATAATTTAAATCAATCTTAGAATACTTGTGAAAGAGATCTACGCAAGCTACACTCGTAGACATTTACACAAAACCCTCCCACTATTCACATGATTTAAATTGTTTGTCTAGAAATCCCAACAACCGTACCCATGCACCTCTAGGAACTAGCAAGCTACACTCGTAAACATTTACAAGAACGAGAGATACACTTACAACATAGGACAGCTTTGTGGAGGTCTATTGATTTTAATTAAAAAATCTGCTTAGTATTTTTCTTTTAAAAGGTTTCTTATGCGCACACATAATTTCTTTGTCATTATATTTCCCAAAATTTTGCATGTAATAATACAAGTCCAAAAATTCCCAAAATATAATCCAACAAGAAATTAATCACATAAGCATGCTTGGAAAGTTGTAAATAATAAAAGCGATAAAACATGCTTTTCTTATTATCTACACATGCTTAAATAGCGCACATAATAAATCACATATCATACGAGGACAATTAAGGCAAACAAAAATTCATCGTGGCCCCACAAAAATAGAACCGGATCACCAAAACCAATTTGAACAGGATCAATTTATGGATATTGTGCACAATTAAATATACAATAAAACCTAGCATGCTCCGATGAAACCTTCTCACCAGTAGCCATAGACTATGATGAAACCTTCTCACCAGTAGCCATGCTCAAGTCCATTTGTATACTCCTTCCATAGGAGCACATATGGACCTTAAAATCTGGCAGATAGATGTCAATACCTCCTTTCTAAAAGGGTACCTCGAGGAAGGTCGAGATATCTATATGAAACAACCGGAAGGATATGTGCAGGACAACAAAGAACATCTTGTCTAGAAGCTTAAGAAGTCCTTGTATGAACCTAAACAATCTTCACGGTCATGGAACTTGCGTTTTGTGTAATCAATTAAGTCATATGGATTTTTATATTGTTTAAACGAGACTTTGGTGTCTTCTTTTCTTTCTTAGGGCTATATTCAGGAGCCTCAGCCTCTATTTCTGGTCTTTTCTTGGCTGGAGCTTTTATTTTCATGTTTGAATCTTCAACAATATTAAACAACAAACCAGTGAGGTGAGAAATAAAATTATTCCCCCTGGATTCAAGTGCAGAAACAAACCTAAGACACGTACGATCTAAATAGCTATCTAGAAAAATGACATTGTTCTTCTAAATCAACCAAACCTCTATGTTGAATCCCACCCAAACTTTGAATCTTGCACTACTGACTAAAGATAGTTGAAAACAAATTCTCTATTTTATCATCTCGTGTTGTTTAAAAACAAGGGTTCAACATAAGAGTTTAAAAAATAATTTGGCTAACCTTTAGCATTGATTCAGAAAAATAAAGGTTCTCAATAGCTTAAATCAGTTGCCCGTGCAATTATTTTCTTATAAAACCAGAAAACTACATACATTTGCCTAGATTTTGACAAATAACAGTAGAAACACACACCGTAATCAATCTCAACCCACCCCAAAATCCTCACCCTCGGACATGCATGTATCCATGTTGTCTCCATGATCACCAATCCTCATTTAAATGAAAAGATAAGTAATGATGATAAAGACTTACCAATTTATCTTCAAACTAAGTTATCTTGGTTGAGGATTCGGTTTTGCACATGTTTTCACAAAAGAGAAATAAAGGATGTAAAAGTGAAAATTTCAAACCTGAGCCAAAGTATTATTGGTACAAAAAATAGGCGACCATTCAACTTATATCAATAATATACAATTAAAATTTAAAAAGAAATAGTCCACAGAAACTGTTGCAAAAGGTAGTTTCTCCTTGTAATGTTTTGGTACCCCCGCGTCCTTTACACGAGCCCTAATTACTGTCGAGTCCCGAACCAACTCTGATTGAGTTGATTTTCCCCTGGATGAAGAGCGCTGCCTTGGATTCACCTTGCTTCTTCGAATCAGCTGTTGTAGATCACCTTCGCACACGAACAGTCGCCAGAAAATAGCCGCGGTCGTGTGCCTGGCCTCCAAAGCCTCTGTCGAAGGGTCTTGATGGCTCAGTGCTCACTTGAGCCCGTCCTCCTGCCCTACTACGAACCCTAGATGGAGAGTGGGTTGCCAGCCCTAGGTTCAACCCTCCCAAACACACAGGAACACTCAGAGTTTAGTAATCACTCAAGAACTCACGAAGAACTCACAAGATTTCTCCAGAAATCACACAAGGTTCACGAAAGAGAAGAGAGGAAATCTGAAGAGTGGGAGAGGCGTTGATCGTTCGAATGAGATTAGGGTTGAGAGAGACTCACTTATCTATTATATACATGGGCCGAGAGAGTCTAACGGGCTAACAGATTTCAGTTGGGCTGTAACAGAAATAACAAACCCAACTCAAGTATTAAACCAGCTGGGCTCGGGAGAGGTAGAAGCTTAGGCCTACATATTCCAACATCCTCCACCTTAGGCCTATAGTTTGCAGGAGGGGCTTTATAAAAGGTGGTCAGCATAGCCAGTGCCTTGCATAATTCATGTACAAGGACTTTTCTGGGCACACACAAAATGGTACTCGGCTGAGGAGTAGGCACACGACCACGAAGGGAAAGTACCTGCATCACAGAAAACCAAACACAAAGTTCAGCAAAAAAACGAACACCAAGTTCATAAATTATATGTTAATTAAATTGAGATTAGAGAAACACATAGTATCAACCATTATCAAAGTTTAATATATTTTGACATGAAGTAAACTTTTCAACAGAGAGACACTTAGTTCCCATATCAGCAGGATTAAATTGGGTTGCAATTTTCTCTAAAGAGACTAACTCCTTTTCAACTATGTCACGAATGAAGTGAAACCTAACATCTATATGTTTGGTTCTATCATGAAAGACTGGATTTTCACATAGTTGAATAGCTGACTGACTATCTGAAAAAACAACAGCTTTAGCATTTAAGTAACTAATTTCCGATAACAGTCCTTTTAACCAAATGGATTCTTTTATAGCATCTGTTATTGCAACATATTCAGATTCAGTTGTTGAAAGAGCAACAATGGGTTGAAGTAAAAATGTATGAAATAGTAGATTTTCTATTATCTCTATCATTGGCATAGTTGGAATCTACATATCCTACAAGTTTAACACCATTTGCACACTTAGAATATCTTAATCCAACATGCTGAGTACAATTAATGAATCGAAGTAGCCACTTAAGAGCTTCCCAATGGGGTTTACCTGGATTTGTCATATATCTACTTAACACACTCATAGCATAGGCTATGTTAGGCCTTGTTCTTACCATTAAGTACATGACAGATCCTATAACATTAGAATAAGGAATGTTTTTCATGTCAAACATTTTAGAATCAGTCTTAGGGGACTGATCCTTACTTAGGATAAAATGAGATGCTAAAGGTACATTAACAGATTTGGAATTAGACATAGAAAACTTCTTAGAAATTTTAGATATATAAGCACTTTGATTAAGAACTAGAGTATAATCAGCTCTATTTCTGTTTATGTCCATTCCTAGTATCCTTCTAGCATCACCAAGATCTTTCATTTTGAAATTATCACTTAGACTAGACTGCACATGCTTGACAGACTTCAAACAAGGGCTCACTATCAACATATCGTCCACATAGAGCAGCAAGAAAGTAGGAACATTTTCAATCAATTTAAAATATAAGCATTGATCATAAACACTTCTATTAATCCTAGTGTTTTCATAACATGATCAAATTTAATGTTCCATTGCTTAGGTGACTGTTTTAGACCATATAGAGATTTCTTAAGAAGGCAAACATGATTATGATATTTTTTATCAACAAAACCCTCACGTTGTTTCATATAAATGTTCACATCAAGATCATCATAGAGAAAAGCAGTAGTCACATCCATTTGCTTCATTTCCCAATTAAAATGAGCAACCAAGGCAAACATAATGCGCACAGTAGTAAACTTCACAACAGGTGCAAAGATTTCAGTGTAATCTACCCCTTCCTTTTGAGTGAACCCTTTAGCTACAAGTCTAGCTTTATACCTAATCGTTTTACCATCATTTTTCAGTTTATACAGCCATTTACAGTCAACCACAGAGGCAGATTCATCTCTTTTAACTAGAATCCATGTTTGATTAGCATGTAAACTATTTATCTCATCATTCATAGCCTCTAACCACAATCTGGAACTTGATGACTCAACAGCCTCTTTATAAGATTTTGGTTCATTGCCATCAAGCTCTTCAAACACATTAAAGGCAAGCATAACAATATCATAGTCATCAAATCTTTTATTCGTAGATATGGGGCGTCTTACCCTATCTCTAGCAAGTCTATAGTCATCAAGATTAGTAGTTTCAGAGATAGTATCACATTCAGCTGCACCTAAATGAGCATTTTTACATTCAACCACAGTTTTAGAATTATCAGTTTCTTCCCCCTGAATGTTAACATGCTGCAGTTCAGACTTAGGTGGGAACTCCACCTCACTCAAAGTATCATTAACAGGGACAGCAGGCACAGAATTCACATTACAAGGAAATTGAGCTTCATTATATGTCATATCCCTGCTAATGATCACCTTAAAATCAGGCTCAGTCATATCACATACCCTATAGCCTTTAACTCCCTCTGGATAGCCTAAAAAACACATTTTTTAGCTCTAGGTTCCAGCTTATCCCCCTTTTGGTGTACAAAAACAGAGCAGCCAAATACTCTAAGATTGGATAGATCTACCAGTTTCCCTAAGAATAAAGATTCAGGGCACTTGCCATTCAATGGTATAGATGGAGATCTATTCACTAGATAGGCTGCAGTGTGTAAGGCTTCCCCCCAGAATGGTTTTTCCAGTCCACTAATAGCCATTATACATCTAACTCTTTCTAGGAGTGTCCTGTTCATTCGTTCAGCTATTCCATTTTGTTGTGGGTTGTAGGGTACAGTTTTGTGCCTTCTTATTCCGCTATTAGCACACAAAGTGTCTAAGGAAGTGTTGCAGAATTCTAAACCATTGTCGGTTCTTAATGTCTTAACTTTCTTGCCTATTTGGTTTTCTATAAGTGTTTTCCCGTTTTTAAAATGTATAAACACCTCAGATTAGTTTTGCATTAGGAAAACCCATACCTTCCTAGAGTAGTCATCTTCAATGGACAAGAAGTACCTCTTCCCCCCTTGGGTAGGTTCACTAGATGGCCCCCAGACATCAGCATGTATATATTCAAGAATACTACAACATTTAGACACATTTGGATACACAGAGGCAGGGAATTTGACATTATTATGTTTTCCTAACACACAAAATTGACAGAACGGCATAGTAGAGACTTTATCATTACCAAAACAGCCAGCTTTCTTAAGTATTTCTAGGCCCTTGTTACTCATATGACCTAGCCTATTATGCCACAGACAAGTCTTATCATCTTGCACATGATTAACAGCTTGAATATCTTGCACAGGCTCACAGCTACAAACATACAAATTGTTTTTCTTTTCAGCTTTGAAAATTACCATAGAACCTTGCAAAATTTTCATAACTCTCTTTCCCCACCTACTTTCTAATCCCTCATTTTCTAAGGCAGCACAGGAAAGAAGATTATAGCACAAATCAGGAACATATATGACATTCTTTAATGTAAACAGGCAACCAGACACAAACTTCAATTTTATATCACCTATGCCTTCTACTTTACATTTCTTTTCATTTGCAAGAGATATATGCCCATTTTCAACAGGTTTCAGATTAGAAAACAAGTGCTGGTAGGGTGATACGTGGAAAGTGCTTCCAGAATCTATAAGCCAATCATTTTCATTCAGATTATTCATACATGCATTAACAGATAATTGAGGTGAGGAGAAATCAGAATGAATGACCATGTAGACATCACCAAGGTTGTCATCAGGGGCAGCATTAACATTATTATTACAATTTGCATATCTATCTTTCTTAGTTTTAGTGCATTGTTTCATGTAATGCCCATATTCCCCACAATTGTAGCACTTTCTACCACTAATCCTAGATTTTGATCTATATCTCTTATCATTTTGCACATTATTTCCATCTCTTGTGTCTGTTTTGTCATTTCTTTTATCATATTTCGAGGACCTAATTTTAGACCTACCTCTCACATGCAATACTTCATTACTACCCCTAGATCTGCACCTATTGTGTTTCAACTCCTATTCTTTACTCTTTAAGCCTCCTATCACAGTTTTAAGGGTTACAGAATCCCTTCCATATTTTATAGCAGACTTTACATCATTATACGAATCAGGAATAACATTTAATAACACAATGGGAGCATATTCTTCTATAAGTTTATCTCCAGTTAATTTGATATCCTGAATTAACTTGTTGAACTCATCCAATTTCTCATCAATATCTTTATTCATATCTAGTTTATATCTGAAGAACGTTTCAAGTAAATACATCTTGCTCGGAAGAGAGGTTTCAGTATACAATTCTCCTAGTTTATCCCATAGTTGTTTAGCAGAAGTTATTGTACCTACTTTTCTAATCACAGAATCAGCAAGACTCAAGATTATAGTGGAGTAAGCTAGATCATTCAATTCAGTTTGTTTTTCCTTTGTATCAGAATCAAGATAGGACTCAGTTACAGCCCTATACACTTTCTGTTGGATTAGAATACATTTTATCTTTTCCTTCCAAATTGAGAAATCAGATTTTCCATTAAGCAAGGGCATGCCATATGAATTTGAACTTGATGCCATTTCCAAAAAGCAGAAAATTGGGAAAAATATAGACACAGTCAGGACAAACACAGAAACAGAATTGAGACCTTCAGGGCCTTCACAGAGATTCGCAGCGGAAACACTTAGCAACAAAATCGTCACAGAGATTAAACACTTATGGTACCACATAGGCAAGAGATCAACAGGTATTCCTAAGTTTCTTTTCAGCAAGGTCGCAGGCAAAAACAGCCACGTACAACACCAAGTAATCACAGCCAAAGACACACAGAAAAAACAAGAAACGAAGGAACAGTAACAGGTAATCACAATGAATACAGGATCACTAAGAGCGAGTAAACAAATACACCCCGATAGGGTAAAATAATAGGGAAGGGGATTTGGGACCAGAAAACTGGGGAATGGGGTTGGGGACAGGCGCCTTTCGGTGGCGAAACAAGCAGGCACGTAGACAGTTAGAAAACTAAAAAGTACCCGAGTCCTAAGGCACCAGTTGGCCTATCTGTTCAAAAGGATTGAATGAAAAGAAAAAACAGAGAGGTTTAGAGCTTATACCAGAGCGGCGACCCTGGGTGAGGGTACTGCCGACTTACCGCACGCGTCCTGGGGTGCAGACAACGTGGACTCTTCAGCAGCAAGCCGTGCGGAGGCAGGAGGTAACCTTGCTTCTGATTCCACTGTACTTTTTTGGTACCCCCGCGTCCTTTACACGAGCTCTAATTAATGCAGAGTCCCTTACCAACTCTAATTGAGTTTATTTTCCACCAGATGAAGAGCGCAGCCTTGGATTCACCTTGCTTCTTCGAATCAGCTGTTGTAGATCACCTTCGTGCACGAACAGTCATCGGAAAACAGCTGCGGTCATGTGCCTGGCCTCCAAAGCCTTTGCCGAAGGGTCTTGATGGCTCAGTGCTCACCTGAGCCCGTCCTCCTGCCCTACTACGAACCCTAGATGGAGAATGGGTTGCCAGCCCTAGGTTCAACCCTCCCAAACACACAGGAACACTCAGAGTTTAGTAATCGCTCAAGAACTCATGAAGAACTCAAAAGATTTCTCCAGAAATCGCACAAGGTTCACGTAAGAGAAGAGAGGAAATCTGAAGAGTGGGAGAGGCGCTGATCGTTCGAATGAGATTATGGTTGAGAGAGGCTCACTTATTTGTTATATACATGGGCCGAGAGAGTCTAACGGGCTAACAGATTTCGGTTGGGCTCTAACAGAAATAACAAACCCAACTCAAGTATTAAACCAGCTGGGCTCGGGAGAGGTAGAAGCTTAGGCCTACATATTCCAACACTCCTTCTGCACATCACAACTACTATAACTCAATGGCTATTTTTCATCCACATTGCTCAAACTCTGAAAAATCAATTTATGTGTCAAATTATATTCCGTAATTACTTAACTAAAAGTCTATGTAAAATTTGATAAAAAATCATCATTCAAAACTCAATTTAATATTGAATAACTGTGAAACTTTAAATTAACTCTACACTCTAACATGATATTCACAAGCTATATCATTACATAATACTTCGAAAATAAAATTAACTAGGCAGAATTGAAATAATATAACTAATGAAACATAATAAAATTAGAAATTCCTATAACATCTCTACTAATGTTTATGCTATCTAATCCTAATGATGGCCAAGGGTACCTCAACTTTCAAGGTTCTTCCACTTAGGTGGAAGTCTTTTCTCTCTCAATGTTACCACCATAATAATGCTTCACTCTTTGTCCATTAGATTTAAATGTACTCCTTATTTCTGAAGGAATTTTTTATAATGTGAATTGAATAACGAACTCCAAATAAGCCCGGATCGTTCCATGGATATGGTAAACAATTATCATCGATAAAACCCTAGGCATGCTCCTATGAATCTAATGTAGTGGATTTCAAATTACCTTAACTTCGTAGGGTCTGAACAGATCTTTCGCGTTTGAATCTAATCCTTTGATTCCACCATGCGATTTAATTAAATCTGTGGAATAAGAAAATAGAATAAAATCTAATTTTAATATTTGATTAAATAGAAGAAAGAAAGAGAAGAATGGTTGTTCTCCAGATTAGATCTTCAGATCTGTATCCTAATGCTGGACAATCCTTGTACTGGTGAGGATTCCACAGGACTGTGATTGTGCAGGACAGAGTCGAATATCTTCTTCTCCCACAACACAACAGGTGCCGCCCACCTCTCTCTCACAACTAGGGTTTCTTTATTTTTCAACTGATATGATTTTAGAGAGAATCTCATCTATTTATAGATATAGGGTTGAAACCCTAATGGGCTACTGGGCTCCTTTTAAGCATATTTATTTGGGTCAGACCTGGGACCTAATGCAAATAATAAAGTGGGCCTATAAATTAAACAATTCCCATGTTTACAACCCAGAAAATAATTAATTAATTAATATTAATTCTTTTTCACCATAGAATTAATACTGACATACCCCTTTATTACCACGTTATGAGAACTGGCTGCATTTACATTAGAATCCTCATATTTAAGGTTACTGGACATTCATTACTTAATTGGAGCTTTTGACAAGCTTTCACAATTAATTAATCTCTTATTTTCCTAATCAGTACCTCTCAAACCTTATCACTCATGCTTTAACTTAATCAGCCTACAGGACTTTAGCACGATGAACATTATTGAGCTCCTCGGGGAATTTCCCCATCCTATTACTTAGATATGGTAACCTAACTCCACTCTTAGAGCGTTCTACATGAACTGCTGCTTCCCAAGATGCGGGTATACGAGCATGTTACTTAGGCTCTCCATCATAGCAAGTCAAAGCAACAACCAACCCATGCATACCCCTGAATCTTTGTTAGAGTTTGGACTCAATCAAGATCGAGATCTTGTATTCTCTGATGTTAGACAGAAGAATACATCTCATCGTGGTCCAATTAATACGCAACCGCACGTACCAACATATTAAGTGATCAAGACAAATCACTTCTTTCCGACTATATTGTAGCCTATACTGACTGACTTATCCTCAACAATGTCTTGACTGTGATAATATTTTGTGTTCTGCGATCTACAACACGACGTATGATCGTCCCTAACATTGAATGTATACTCATTGTAATAAATGTTTTCTGTATACAAAAGCCAACAATCTCCCACTTATACTCAAAGCATTACATCCACTATCCAGAGTATATAGTGTATCTATCTAGCCTAGCTATTACATCTACCGCCGCGAATTAAATTAAATGGGTTGCCATGAGGAACAAAACCAAAAACCATCCACAATAATAATAAATTCATTCAAGCATAAATCGAAAAATTGCTTATCCAAGAAAGCTATGAAACCGAAACCAAGGCTCTGATACCAATTGTAGGGATTTTTTTATTATGCAAATTGAATCGCCAAATTCAAATAAGCCCGGATTATTCCATGGATATTGTAAACAATTATCATAAATAAAACCTTAGGCATGTGTAACACCCCTCGTAAATTTAAGATATATTTAAAGAATTTCCAAAATTTATATATTTTTTATCGAATTTAATTTGAGGTTTCGCGATTGATTTGATTTTAAAAGTTATTATTTGGCATTATTCATTTGCCACCTTTATTTTGTTGGGGTAAATTAATTATTAATTAATATGTTTAATTTAATTAATGTTGATAAATTATTTGGTGACCTGACATTTTTGTATCGGGATGATATCGATGGATAAATTTCATAACCCGAGGAGAATATCACGGTCTCCCGTGTAATGATGCAAAGAGATATAGAGTTGACGTGAGTTGATGTCAAAGTTACCCATGTGACAAGTGAAACCACTTTAACTTTTTTACTTTTGGTAATTCCAAAATTACCCTCCCTTTCTTTCTATAAAAGGAAAGCTTTCTCCATACTCCACCACTTTCCACTTTTCTCTCTAAATTTCACCCACCTTATTCTGGTGACTTTTCCGGTGAGCTCCGGCGAGGTGATTTCAAGGTAACATGTATATTTTTAGGATCCTCTCTTCAGTTCCTCCCCACTTCCAGTCTTAATTTTTCCATTTTTCGTGCTTTAGAAGTGGAAAATCGAGTAATCAAGCATTGATCAAGTCTACAAGGTCCTATAAACGTCAAGGAGGTATAGATCGAACCCCTCTCTAGCTATTTCTTTAGTTTGAGCATGTTTATAATTTTTGACCTAGTTGAGAAATATTATGATCTAGGCTTGTGTTGAGATTATAAGTACGTATGTATGTGTAGAATGTTATATTTTGAGCCTAGAAACTATATATCGACCTCGAAATTGAGTTGTGGTCATTTTGGAGCTCGTTTGGTGTTTTTGCTCTATTTAAAAATATTGATGTTTTATTTCGATTCCAACATATTTTGATGTTTAAAATCACGTCTAGACTCATTATACTTGTTAGAAAACCATTTGGTGTTGTTAGAAATTGATCGGATGAGCCCGGATACCTGTTTAAGCCAAAAACCAAAAATTTTGCTGAAGGCAAAATGCCTCTGTTTCGGTTGACATGCATGGTGTCGATCGACACACACACATGTCAGTCGACACAGCTGCTTGTTTTGAAATATGTGTTGTCGATTACTTGTATCGATCGACACGAGGCCCGTGTTGGTCAACATCCCAAAAATCGATCGACAAAGCCAACTTCGATCGACATAACATCCATATCGATCGACACACTTGATTTTGGTTGACATTTTTCACGTCGGTTGACAAATCATGAATATCGGTCGACATTTGTTTCTATCGACCTATGTCGATCGACACCCTCCATGTCGGTCGACACAGACGCAAGTTTCAAAATTTCAATTTTTCTTTCCGCAATCAATTCAACTTATCTTTGATATTGTTCAACATCTCTTTTATCAATCGACAGTGATAGCTATTCCTTTCTTTCTTTCTCTCTTTAAAACCTTTTTTATTCAAACCATTGTCGATTGTTTTATTCGATTATTCATAACTTCATCTTCTCTTGATATAACTTGATGAGTTCTTATGCTCTCAGGTGATGTACGATGATTCATAATTGATTATGAAGTTCTTTCAATCATAATCTTTGAAGTAATGTTCTGTCATTTGACGAGGTCTTGTGTTTGTTCAATTAAGTTGAACTATGAATTTCATTGTAAATTTACACACGATATTGAATCACGAGCTATTTGATTAATGTTTGACTACCTTGATCCATCAAACCAAATTATTGAATCATTCTTTAAAATTTATCTGGTGGCACAACTTGAGAAGTCCATGATTGATTAAGAGTCTATAACTATTTTGATGTGTCAGATTATAGATAATCTACTATCCCTTAAGGATTTACTCGAATTCCTTATATCATAGGAAAGGGCAAGGAAAGGATCGTGAGCTAGAGTAATCATCTGTGACCACACCCACAAAGGTGGGCTTTCTATTACCCCTATATCGTGGGCCAAATAAAATCAAAATGATGTTTTCTTTTCAAAACAATCAAGCGTGAAATGAAATGTTTTTGTCACACCACGATTTATAAATAAGACATAATTCAAGGAATTGAGGCACACTGTGTACGAGACATGCATTTGGAATACTAATCAATAAGAAGGATCAAGAGAATTGAGATAGAAATAAACACACATATCACAAGTATTTCAAAAGATAATAAAAGTGCCTCTTCAAGAAGGGATCTTGGCTTCTTGGGTGAACAAATAATCAGAGTTTAACATGTTTGATGATATCAAAAGTCTAACAAAAGACAATGAGTTTAGCAGCGGAAAGTTATCAATGAAGTATGCATATGAAGATACATACTTCAACATCTAACTATTACAAAAAGAGTCTTCAGCTCCACCTCGACTGCTACCTCGTACTTTGCTCCAAGGGGCTAAGTACAAATTGTACTTAGTGAACACATGCCCGAAAACATACATATATAATTTTTTCATGTCTTTTTCATTGGGTCACAAATGGGGTTTTTAACTTTGAAGTCCTCCTATAGCACCAAAACATTTTATGAATGAGATAGCTCTTTTACGAAGTTAAACTATCTGAAAAACCATGTGACTGGGAGGTGGCCTCCTACCACAGTCATGATGCTAGTTCGAGTAGGGTGCAACCCCTAATAAGTTAACATCACAGTGCACTAACCCGTAGTATCTTTTATACTGTCCAGGCACGATCATTAAAGACTCGCAATACGCGCAGTCAACATCCACGTTGAATACATTAGATGTTCTTCTCTAAGTGGGGTTCCCCTACAAAGAGGGTAGATAGCAAACTCAAAACAGTTTAAAACAAAACATTTTATTTCATGCTTGATATATTTTATAAAAGAAAACATCACTTTGATTTTATTTTGGCCTACGTTATAGGGGTAAAGAAAGCCCATCTTAGTTGGTGTGGTCACAAATGATTGCTCTAGCTGACAATCCTTTCTTTGCCCTTTCCTATGACATAAGCAATACTAGTAAATTCTCGAGGGATACAAATTGGAATATCTATAATCTAGCACAGCACATAAATTCTAGACTCCTAATCAATCATGGACTTTTCAAATCTTGAGCCATTGGAAAAGAAGATGTGAAAGAATTATCTGATCAATTTGGTTTGACGAACAAGGAAGTCAAACATAAATCATAGGGCTCGTGATTCAATATCGAGCACTTATTTAATTACAAGGTTCGTAGTTCAATTTAATTGAACAAACAAATGACTACGTTAAGTGGCCAAGCACTTTTAAGGATTGAAAGAAGATTCACAATCAAGTTGAATTGACGTATAATGGCTTGAAAGTATCAGCACTTATCAAATGGTTTCAAGTCATGTCAAGAATACAATAGAAAGAATTTAAAGTTCATATAATAATTGAATTTCAATAATCAAGGTTTAACGAGTTTAATTTAACTGAACAATGACAAAACATCATCAAATGACTAAACATCTCTTCACAGATTATTTTTGAAAGAAGTTACATAATCAATTACGAATCGATATGTAATTGATTGAGAGTTTTAGAACTCATCAAGAGGATTCAAAGAATGTTTGAGTTACAAGAGTTCAGGTCAAACAATCGAAGCTATTTTGAATTGAAAATATTTTCAGAGAAATCATGGAAGATAACATCTCTTTGTTGATTAATACAATAGCTATGAAATGAAGTAACAATTAGAATCAAATTAATCGAAGGAAGAATTTAGAATTCGGAAAATGTCGTTTGAGTCGATCGATATAAAGAATGTCAATTGATATAAAAGATAGGTCGAATCGATCGAAGAATGAAAACTAGATTTTTGGAATTTGTGTCTGTGTCGACCGACATAAAGGGTGTCGATCAACATGGATGCATCGACAAGAATGAGCATCGACTGATGCACTATTCGATCGATATGTTTTGTGTCGATCGACACCAAGTATGTCAACTGACACAGATGTTGTATCGAATGGAATTGGCTTGTCTCGATCAATATACAACATGTCGACCGACATGAGACTCGTGTCGACTTATACAAGTGATCCACAACAAAATTCTAAATCGTGCAACTGTGTTGATCGACATGTATGTGTGTCGATCGACATGCTCTGTGTTGATAGACACACACGCATGTCGACCAAAACATAGGTATTTTTGCCTTCAACAAATTTTGTAGTTTTTTGCTCAAACGGTTATTCGGGCTCGTCTAATCGATTTCTAACAATACCATATGGTTTCTAAACAAGTATAATGAGTCTAGACAATCTTCCAAGCATCAAAATCATCGAAAACAAGATGGAATCGAATTATAAACTCAATATTCCCAAATAGAGCAAAAATACCATAAATGCTCCAAAATAACCACAACTCGATTCCTAGGTTAACATATGGTATTTAGGCTCGAAATATAACATACTAAATATTCAAACGTACTCATAATCTAAAAAACAAGCCTAGATCATAAAAGTTCAACTATGGCAAAATTTGTAAATGTGCTTAAACTTAAGAAATAGCTAGTGAAGGATTCAATCTATACCTCCTTGTTGTTTTTTGGATCTCGTGGGCTCGATCAACACTCGATAAGCTTGGTTTTCACTTCTGGAACTTGGAGAATGTAAAAAAGAGTGTTGGAAATGGAAAGATCGAGGTAAGAGAATCCTAAAAATATATATCTTTACCTCAAAATACTTCGTTGGAGCTTCGCTGGAGTCTCACCGGAGTAGTCGCCAGAAAATGTTTGGTGAGAGTTTTTAACAGAGAGAGAGTGAAAGTGGTGGAGTGTGAGGGAAGCCTTCTATTTATAGAAGTAGGTGGATGGCATTATTGTAAATGCCCAAAAGTCAAAAAGTTAAAATGGTTGTCAATCGCTTGTCCCATCGATCACAACGACATCAACTCACGCCATCTCTACATCTCTTCATATCATTACACGGGAGACCGTAATATTATCCTCGGGTTACAAAATTTATCGATCGATAATATCCCGATTCGAAAATGTCGGGTTGCCAAATAATTTATCAATTAAATTAAATTTATCAATATAGCTAATAAATATAAGATGGCAAGGAATAAATGCCAAAATATAACTTCCCAAATTAAATCAATCGTGAAACCTCGAATTAAATTTGATAACAAAATATTAATTTTCGGAATTCCAATAAATATATTTAAATTTAACAAGGGGCTTTACAATTTTGTTTTCAACTGTTTTATCATTGTCTACTATTTTGTGTTTGCTATTTGTCCTCTATGTGGGGGAACCCCACATAGAGAAGAACATCACATGTCGGAACGTGGTTGTTGACTGCGCGTATTATGAGTCTTCAACGATCGTGCCCAGATAATATTGAAGATACTACAGGTTAGTGCATTGTGATGCTATCAAGTTAGAGGTTGCGCCCTACTTGGACTAGCATTGTGACTGTGGCAGGAGGCCACCTCCCAATCAAAAAGAGCATGCCCATTCATAAAATGATTTGGTGCTATGAGAAGATTTCTAAGATAAAAACCCCATGAGCGACCCGTTGAAAAAGGTATGAAAAATTATATATGAATATTTTCGGGCATGTGTTCACTAAGTACAATTTGAACTTAGCCCCTTGCATTATTTCTAAAGTGCACTGGTTAAAGAAGATTTGAAGCAGAGTACGAGGTAGCAGAGGAGTGGAGTTGAAGACTCTAGTTTTTGTAATAGTTAGATGTTGAAGTATGTATCTTCATTTACATACTTCATTGATCACTTTTCGCTGTTAAACTCATTGTCTTTTGTTAGACCTTTGGTATCATTTGCTATACTCTGATTACTTGTTCACTCAAGAAGCCAAGATCTCTTCTTGAGGAGGCAACTTTTATTATCTTCTGAAATACTTGTGATATGTGTGTGATTCTATCTTAATTCGCATAATCTTTCTTATTGATTGATTTCCCAAATGCATGTCCCATACCTGATGTGCCTCAATCATTGATTTATGTCTTCGTTATAAATCGGGGTGTCACAACATGCTCCTATGAATTTAATGCAGTGGATTTCGAATTACCTTAACTCCGTAGGGTCTGAACTGATTTTTTGTGTTTGAATCCAATCCTTTGATTCCACCACGCGATTTAATTAAATTTGCAGAATAAGAAATTAGAATAAAATCTAATTTCAAGATTTAATTAAATAGAAGAAAAAAAGAGAAGAATGGTTGTTCTCCATATTAGATCATAAAATATGTATCCCAATGCTGGTCAATCTTGCTACTGGTGAGGATTCCACAGGAGTGTCATTGTGCAGGACAGAGTCGAATTTCTTCTTCTCCTACAACACAACAGACGCCGCCCACTTCTCTCTCGCAACAAGGGTTTCTGTATTTTTCAACTGATATGATTTGAGAGAGAATCACATCTATTAATAGATCTAGGGTTGAAACCCTAATGGGCTACTGAGCTCCTTTTCAGCATATTTATTTGGGCCAGACCTGGGACCTAATGCAAATAATAAAGTGAGCCTATGAATTAATTAATTCTCATAACCTAGGACAAAATTAATTAATTAATATTAACTCTTTTCCACCACGAATTAATAGTGACCTACCATTTTATTACCACATTATGAGAACGAGCTGCATTTACTTGAGAATCCCCATATTTAAGGTTACTAGACATTCATTAAATAATTGGAGCTTCTGAGAAGCTTCAATAATTAATTAATCTGTTATTTTCCTTAGTAGTACCACTCAAACCTTATCACTCATGCTTGAACTTAATCGGCCTGCAAGACTTTAGCACGATGAACATTATTAAGCTCCTCGGGGAATCTCCCCATCTTATTACTCGGATATGGTAACCTAACTTCAGTCTCAGAGCGTTCTACACGAACTATTGCTATCCAGGATGCGGGTATATGAGCATGTTACTCAGGATCTCCACCATGGCTAGTCAAAGCAACAGTCAACTCGTGCATACCCATGAACATTCGTTAGAGTTTGGACTCAATCAATATCAAGATCTTGTATTCTCTAATGTTAGACAGAAGAATACATCTCACTGTTGTCCAATAATACGCAACCGTACGTACCAGCATATGAAGTGATCAAGATAGATCACTTCTTTCTGACTATGCTGCAGCCTATATTGACAGACATATCCTCAACATTGTCTTGGTTGTGATAATATCTATATCTCACTAGGTCAGGTGATCATACTGTCTTCTGCGATCTGCAACACGCCTTATGATCATCCCTATCGGTAAGATAAGAGGATACCATTTTTACTTGCATGTAAGTTTGTTTAACAGATAAAAAATAACATTGAATGTATTCTCATTGTAATAATTGCTTTCTGTATACAAAACACAACAATTTCCTCATAAGGATAGACTTTCACAATGGTAAAATAGCTTGACCAACGAGATTTAATATCCCAGGAAAGAACCTTAGTCTTGAATTAACAACAGCACCTTCGCCCGTCTTCTAAAATTCTTGGACAGATACGATTATCATTCCATCTCTTGACTTTACTTTGTACGACTTGGCATTTTTATATGATTGCAATCTCAACTGTTCTAATACATTCAACTGTAACATCCTCTTTGGTCCATTGAATTTCAAGTCGAGTTTCAGTTTCCTTGTAGCTCAATAAGCTTTATGTTCCAGTTCTAAAGGAAGACGGAATTCCTTTCCAAAGACTAACCTGTAAGGAGGCATTCTAAAAGGTGTCTTGTAAGCTCTTTTGTAAGCCCACAAAGAATCATCTTGGACCAATCCTTCCTAATGACATTGATCACTTTTTCCAAGATATTTTACCTCTCTATTGGAAAATTCTACCAAACCATTGGTGTGAGGATGATAAGAAGTTGAGACCCTATGGCTAATGTTATACTTGGATAACATAGCAGATAGGCTCTTGTTAATGAAATGTGTGCCTTCATCTGTGATGAATGTTCCTGGATTTTCAAATCTTATGAAAAAATATTGTGCAAAAATTTTATAACAGTAGCAGCATCAATATGTGCACATGCACAGGCTTCCACCCATCTGGATACATAATGCACTGCCAAAAGTATGTACTCATTCCCAAAGAATGATGGAAATGGTCACATAAAATCCATGCCCCCATCAAATAATCCACCTCAACAATGTTGTTCATGTGAATTACATTATTTGATGGTAAATTCCCCACACTCTGACATTTTTCACACTTGTTAACAAATTCATGTGCATCATTGAACAAACTCGGCCAATAAAATCCAGATTGAAGAGTTTTTTTGTTGTCATATGTCCACCAAAATGCCCTCCATATGCTGCAACATGACATTCACTCAATATTGATTGTATTTTGTGATCAGACACACATCTTTTGAAAATGTTATTTGGCCCTAACCAATACAACACAGAATCATCCCAAATAATAGTACCTAGCATCGTGCAAATATTTCTTTAGTTGTTGACCGTGTAGGTCATACGGTCTCTTTTCAGTGGCTAAGTAATTAGCCTAATTCGCATGTCTTGGTGACTCTTTACTGCATCCCATCAATTGTTAATCAGGAAAACATTCATTAATCTGCATGTTATCAGATGATTGAAAGGGATTCTCAAGTCTTGACAAGTGTTATGCAACTTGATTTTTAGTTCCCTTTCAATCCTTTATTTCTATATCGAATTCGTGTAGCCACAATATCCACCTAATCAATCACTGTTTAGAATCCTTCTTAGCCATCAGATAGTTAATTGCCGAATGATTAGTGAAAACTTTGGTTTTTGTTCCCATCATATATGATTTGAATTTATGAAATGCAAAAACTACAACTAGCAACTCATTCTCTGTAGATGTGTGGTTCCTCTAAGCTCCATATAAAGTTTTGCTAGTATTGTAAATTAATTTGAAAACCTTGTCCTTTTTTTTCCTAACACAGCCCCTACTAAAAAATTGATTGCATCACACTTCAATTCAAATGGGGAATCCCAATATGGTGGTTGCATAATAAGTGCTGAAACTAAAGTTGTTTCAACATTAAGAACGCATCCACGTATTTGTTACTAAAATCAAACTTCCTCTCTTGTTCCAATAATTCAGACAGTGGCTTAGCTATCTTTGAAAAGTCTCCTATGAATATGCAATAAAACCCTGCATATCCAAGAAAGCTTCCCACTACTTTATCTGAATTTGGAGTTGGGATTTTGTCAATTACTTTAACTTTGGCTAGATCAACCTCCATCCCTTTTCCAGACACCTTGAGTCCTAAGACCACTCCTTGTTTTACCATGAAACATCATTTCTCCTAGTTAAAAACCAAATGTAACTTCTCACAAAGTTGTAATACTTTATGTAGATTCTGCAGACATGAATTGAAATCCTCTCCAAAGACTGAAAAACCATCCATAAAGATATCCAACCCATTTTGAACCATTTCAGAGAATATGGAAATCATACAAAGCTAAAAAGTTCTTAGAGCATTATAAAGTCCAATTGTCATTCTTCTAAAGGCAAAAGGATAAAAAAGACTTGTTAAACTTTGATGCTTGATTGAAACTCTAGAGCGCAAAGAAGAATAATTTTTATCAATCCATTAACTTCTTGCTTCGCCTACTAGATTACTAGCTAATAAAGAGTTGATATTGTATCTAAGTACGAATTAAGTCGTTGAGTTGTTATCTATTCTAGGCGACAAGAAAATTAAACTACCTAATTAAGAAAGCTTCACTAAAACATGCATTTTCTCAACATTCATCATAATAACTCTTCAATCTTCCACACTCTCTATAGCAATTGTAAATCACAAAATCAAGTATCAAATTTAAAAATGGTGAAACAAAGAATATTGGTAAGAAATCCACATTTAACCCATGAGATTGATTTAAATGTTGTAAACAAGTGTTTAATCCACCCACCGATGATCAACCTACCTAAAGCTTCCTATCTCCCTTAGCACCGGCAAGATAAGAGTAGATGAAATTAGATACATAAACAATCACGTTATAGCACCTAATTCCACTCCTAATGGTCCGTAAGTTATTGACCTATAGGCAATCTCCGCATAGGGATTGGATCAAAACCTACATACATCTACACTTCTCACAACACCTCAACCCGCGTGTTGGCTGCAATCTCGGTATCTATCACACACATAGTTGGTTACCGCCTACACTATGTGATTTTAAAAAAAAGCTCAAGTGAGTGCAATCGAGTGAATGAAAGTAAACAAACAATTCAAGCTCAATCAAACAATTAAATGTTTCATTCTACCAATATACCCAAGGATTTAGCTTGACATACCTTGGATTAGGTTCAATTGAAAAAAAATATAAAACTTAGTCATTACAAAAGGAATTAAAAATGCAATTTCCCCCAATTTGGATCCTTGATCTTGATCTAGACTTGATTCTTCTTGATCCTCATCAATTGGATTGATTTGGATGAAGATCCTCCTCAATTGATGGTTGGATGCAGTGGGTAGAGTAATTTGGAGTGAAATAACTGCAAAAAATGTGTAAATGTGCAAAAAGTTCTTTCCCAATTGTCCTTCCAGCTTTTATACTAAGTTCTCAGACCTCCACCTCACCCCGGATGAGATCGGCTTGACCCGGATGCTTCAAAAGTGAAAAACTGCCAAAGCAGCACGTCCGAGTTTGCCCAGGATTGATCGGGCTCGACCGGGATTTACCTTTGTTTGGCAGATCCCAGCCGAACCTGAACAGGGGTTCGGTAGAGATACCGGACCGGGATTAGGCTCTAAAATCTTCCCTATTGCTCCTCTGCTCCATCCAGTTTGGTATTTGATATGCCTAAACACGATCCGGGTCGATTTTTTCACCAAAATTGGGCTAAACTTGACGAAAAACGCTAAATTTCTTCCCTACACAACACAAACACCACAAACCACAAAAACAAGACAAAAACACACGAAAACCATAATATATGTGGGTAAAATAAACACAAACAAGCATGCAAACACATCTATAAGTAGGTCATTTTACACACATATCAATGCTCTAGAGCAATAGCTATCTGATGATACCCATAATAGCCATCCAAAAAATAATGATAGTGCTTTCTTGCTAATTTTTCCGACATTTGATGTGCAAAGGGTAATAGAAAATGAACTTTCCTTGTTACATTATTGAGATTTCTGTTATCTACACAGATTCTCCACCCTATAACTGTACGAGTTGGTATCAACTCATTCTTATCATTCTATACCACTTTAACTCGCCATTTCTTGGGTACACAGTGCACAAGGCTCACCCAAGTACTATTTGATAAGAAAAATGATTCATGCATCTAAATATTTTATTATTCCCTTTTTCACCACTTCTTTCATGTTTGTATTTAACCTTCTCTGTGGTTGAGTTGAATTCTTGCACCCATCCTCCAACAATATCTTATGCATGCAGATAGTGGGATTGATTCCCTTAATATCATAAATTGTCCACCCAATTGCTTGTTTGAGCCTCTTGATCATTTCTAACAAATTATGTTCATTCCATTCTTCCAGATTGGATGCAATGATAACAGGTAGTGTCGACTTCCCCCAAATAAACATATTTTAAATAAGCTGATAAAGGCTTCAACACTAACTCTGGGGGTTCCTCCAATAGATTTAGGTTCTTGATGCTCCCTTGATGATAAATCCAATAATTCGAATAATGTTTTTAATCCCTGAAACTTTCTCTCTTGCTCTACCCATGCTATAGCATCTTTTTTCTCCTCTTTATTTTCTTCTTCTTTTGATTGACTATCTACTGTGAATGCCTCTATCAATGTTTCAAGAGTTCTCTCTGCAATGTAGTCTTCTACATCATCGTGTAACTTCATAGAATTGAATATATTAAAAGTTGTTTGCTCCTCATGTACACTCATAGTCTAGAATAATAAAATCTGCATGGAATATGAATTTGTCAACTCATACTTAGACATCTAAAATTTTTCCCTCATGATGAGCAGTATACCTATCTGCCAGCTTCAATGTTATAGTGGTCGGTCTGGCTCCTCCAATGCCAATCTTCTTAAAATTGGAGAGTGGCGGTAAATTGACATTGGCTCCTATATCTCTTCCTACATCTCTTCCTTTGATAGAACAAGGTATGGTGAAACTCCCTGGATCTTTTAGTTTAGCTGGAAATTGACTTCTTAAAGCTCCACTAACTTCTTCAAACAAAGACATTGTCTCAAATTCCTTCAGCCTTTTGTTCTTAGTTAAGATATCCTTAAGGAAATTCAATTATGTAGGCATTTTTTGTAATGACTCCACCAAAGGTACATTATGTGTATTGGTTTCAACATCTCCAGAGACTTTTTCAATTGTACTTCTTCCTTCTGTTTCTTGAATCTCACTGGAAATGGAGGTGGAGGTGGTATGTACTCATACACATCATGTCAAGACATTCTTTTTCTTTTAACATTACCCCCTTCATAAACTTTTATAGGTGTTCTACGTATTGGTTGTTCTGAAGCCAATTCAGGAGGATTTTTTCTTACTTAGTGATTATACTCCCTTCTGCGATTTTTCTACAAGTTTATCATTTTGCTTGGATGAACCTTCTCATTCTTCCTATTGCTTTCCTTTCCTTTCATCAACCTATTTCCCGCTTCGCAGTGTCACGACCTTACAATGTTCCATTCCTCGTTTGGGATTCCCAGTATTGCTTGGTAAAGCACCCTGAGGTCTACTCCAAATCTCATTAGACAACAAACCCATTTGAACTTCTAGATTTCTTAGAGAAGATGTCTGACTTTGGATTAAGGCATCTTGACTTTTCAACCGAACTTCATTCTGAGTCATAAATTCCTTTATTAAGTCCTCTATATATTTCTCATGCTTAGCTGGGGCTGCATCCAAACGCTGCTGATTTGATTATTGATGACCAGAATTTCGCTACTTTTGTTGCTCATGTGCTGCAGCATTACTTGTACCTTGTCGCGACCATGAAAAGTTAGTAAGGGTTCTCCACCCTGGATTATATGTAGTTCAATAAGGACAGTGTCCATGATGATATTGATTCCTATTTCCCCATATAATACATTGAAGCTTGATTTGAAGTACATTCTTCAAATCTATGTCGTTCCCCACAATAGATACAATACAAAGATGAAACTTGTTCAACTGGCATAGTGGTAGCCATAGCTTGACTCGTATTCTTCTCAACATTCTTCATTCTTGATCCCAAAGCTTTTATCTATGTTGTGAGTGCATCCATAGGATATATTTCCAAAACTCCTACTACCTTTGTATACTGAAAGCATTATGATTGCTATATTTTGTACATGGTTTATGGTTAATATACTAGGAATCATTATTGTTGTATAATCATCTCTTGTCTAAATTAACAAACATATGTCGCAAACGACTATATTCTCTTATCTCGTTGATAGGGAGATCATACAGTGTGTAGTAGATCATGGAAGATCATATGGATCACTCGACCTAGCAAGATATAAAGGTTATCACAATTGAGATAGTTCTAGAATAGACAGTCGGTTTAGGCTGCAGTACATGCAGTAATTAGTGGCTCATCTTGGTCACTAGATGTGCTGATACATTTGGTACATATTGATAGGCCCTAACTGAGATCTACTCTTTTATCTGACATTAAATGAATCTTGATATCGATGGCTTGATGAAATCTAAAGCCTAATAAAGGTTCAAAAGGTATACACAAGTTCGTGTATCACTTTGAGATACTATGGTTGAGAGACTTACAGAAACTTGAATACATGTATCTTGGGTGGTAACAACTTGTGTATGAATTCTAGTTCCTTGGTTAGGTAACCATATCCAGTATAGGATGGTGACATTCCCTAAGAAGCCAAAATTTGTTCAGTATGTGGAAGTCCAGCACGCTGATTAAGTTGAAGCATATGTAAAAAGGCATTGCATTGTATTACTAAAGAATAAAATATATTAATTAATTTGTAGGCTTGTAAGAGCCTAAATTAATTAATGAATGTTTGTAACCTTAAATATGGGGATATACCAAGCCCGTGCAACTCGTTCCTCATAACGTGGTAGCAAAGGGGTAGGACAACATTGATTCTCTGGTGGCATAAATCAATATTAATTAATTAATTATATTCTGATTTGAATATGGAAATTAATTAATTGATAGGCCTTCTTTGCTATTTGCATACTGGTCTCTGGTTTGGCCCATGGAAAAGCTCAAGCCCAATAGGGATCAAAATTTCCTATAAATACCCCCTAGTTCTTAGGTATCAATGCACCACAAGATCATAAGTTGATAAGCAGCAAACCAGAGATTTTTGAGTTGTATCTGTTGACTGGATCTAAGAAGGAGGAAGGAAATTTTTCTTCCCAATAGGCACGGAGTCCAGAGGGAATCTTCACCAGATATCTGGATTGAAGTAAGGGATACAAATCAGAAGATCAAATCTGGAGGATCTTCTTTCTCTCTCTTAATCATCTTTTTTGAATTTATCTTAATAAAATCAAGGATTTAATTCTGATCTTTTCAGGATTGAATCTTGTTGTGCGCAAGAAGGATTAAAGATCAAATCCCTGCGCAACTGTTCAGAGATTAAAATTCATTCAAGTATTCCGCAATATTTCTTATGCATTCAGTAGGTGCATGCTAGGTTTTTATCATAGGCATAACAATTAATTAATGATATCCAATAATCGATTCTCATAAATCAGATTATGCAATTCAGTTTGCTAGTAAAAATCCCTACACTTCAAACCTATAAATATATGTTGCAAACCATCTTGAGAAGGTTACAAGAACTAATCAAAGTTCAACAAATCCTATCTTCTAGGAATTTATTTGTTCTCTCAAGAGCTATTGACTCTCTACATCAAAAAGCTTTCAGGTAGTTCTATCAGCTTGCATGTTCTTTCTTGAACACGAAGCTCTGTGTGTTTAGCAATTGCTAGTCTAGTTTTCTTACTTTCTAAGTAAAAAAGAATCTTGGAGTTACCACTACTCCGGTGGTAACTATTACAGGTGCATACCAGAATCGGGCATTCTCAAGAGGAATATAAGCTCTCACCACTGTTGTTCCCCAATCAGAGTACGAATAATTATGCAGCGAAAGTTTTTACAAGCAATTTCACTCTAAAACTGGGGGGGTCAGTTTCCCAGTTTTAATTTTATAAAACTGTGTTAGCCGAGCAGTTTAATTAAACAGTTTACAGATATACACTTCAACACTTTAGTGAAGTGTTGAAGGTTTCAAAACGCAGTTAAAAACTACATAACGATAAAAGATAATGAAAACTTTAAATGAGATGAGATATCATAGTGGTTCGAATCCTTAAGTCCTACGTTTACTTTTCGAAAATTAATTCGATAATACACTAAGAAAATGAAGTATACACTCCTCACGATCTAAAGCCAATCACCACGAAAACCACCGCTCGCAGTAAACTGGATCTCTCGCCCAGGTAGATGATCTTCACTCCTTCTTCAGTTCCTCGTAGTCAGGTAACACCTTGAAGTCATCTCAGAACTGGCAGTCATCGGAAACAGATTGAGGACAAAACTCCCTTCTGCGGTGGATGGATGGTTGAGTTCTTCCCAGAACACTCGGAAGTTAAGGATAGCTCGTAAGAACCTGTTCCTAGATAGAGAACCAGGATGCTATGTTCTTACTCGAAAAGTGAGAACACCAAGAAACGACTAAGTCGAATGACTTAATCCTCGTGTACTCAAGGTCACATGGTGAATCACAGATGATTCAGTAAGCAAGAATGCCTCATGTTCAATGAATGACACATGGAGTTAATGTCGTTCACTTGAGAGCTTTGAATGCAGTGAGAGTTAAATCCGGCAGAGTAAGGGTATACTTTATAGTTGAATCTTCAGAAAGTTGAATCTGGTCCTTCTGCTATTTATAGTTGAATCTTCAAAAAGTAGCTGGTACAGACAATTCGAATGATGTCCAATCAATGGCCATACTTTTCTGTGGTCGCAGGCCTGCTCCTTTGTCTTTTTTTGAACACTGCCATGCTTTTTGCAGAGACAGTTTTATCTTATTGTGTCAGACTTGAACAACGTTGTACTACAGTCATAACAAAGTGTATCTTTGTTCCTTATCATTGAGTCTTCAATGCTATTTATGACTGCTCGGCCCCTTGCTTTTCACGTGTTTCCTTTGGCGTGAAACTACGCTTGTCTAAAACTATGAGCGCCTCTCAACAGTTTCTCTATGAAAACTGCATCCACAGTTTTCATCGTTGTTGCTTCCTGAACAGTTTAAAACTGTCTGCACAATTTTTCGGCCTCTTGCTTCTTGAATTGTCTTCACAGTTTTCTTCGCATATCGCTTCTTGAACTATTTTCACAGTTTCCTTCGGTCCTTCTGTTCCGACAGTTTTATCCTCAAAAATTGTTCCTCAGTTTTTGGTGGTTTGCTTATCCGAACTATTACAACTCGATTATCCTATGCAAGGATTACATGAAGCAATAACTCTAAGGACTAAACCTTGGTACACAGTTTTGACACATCAAAACATCAAATTAAATGTGGGGTTTCTACATCAACACCTAACAACCACAAGCTAGAGGTTGAGTGATGCTCCCACACTTAAAATCTAAAGAAGTTAAGGAGAGCAAATGACTTGGCGAGTGCGCTAGTGGATTGGTAGACATGGGGTTTCACAAGCTAGCAATAGATCGTGCATCATCTTTGTAATCCTCACCCTAGTGACTTCCAAACTAATGGTTTTATATACTTAAAGCATTATGCTTGGTATATTATGAACAAAAGTTTTGGTTAATATATTGGTGATCATTTTTGTTGTATTATCATCTCTTGTTGGAATTAACAAACATGTATCGCAAGCGCCTCTATTCTCTTATCTCGTCGATAAGGAGATCATATGGTGTGTTGTATATCATAGAAGATCGTATGGATTGCTTGACCTAGAGAGATATAACTGGTTATCATGGCTAAGACAGTGCCAGGATAGACTACCATTTTAAGCTTCATCGCAGTCAATAATTAATAGTTTATCTTGGTCACTAGATATGTACATTTGCTATGTATTGATATGACCTAAGTGAGATTGATTCTTTATCTGGCATTAAAAGAATCTTGATCTCGAAGGCTTGATGATATCTGAAGTCTTAGGAAAGTTCAAGAGTATACACAAATTTGTGTATCACTTTGAGATGCTATGATGGAGAGTCTTACATGAACTTGTATATCTGCATCTTGGGTGATAGCAGCTTGTGTATGACTTATAGTTATGTAGTTAGGTAACCATATCCAGTATAGGATGGTGACATTCCATTAGAAGCTCAAAAGGTTAACTATGTTAATGCCCTGCAGGCTGATTAAGTTCATGCATAATGGAAAAGAATTGAGTGGTATAACATTGCGATAAAATATGTTAATTGATTTGTAGGCTTGTTAGAAGCTAAATTAATTAATGAATGTCTGTAACCTTAAATATGGGGATATACCAAGCCCATGCAACCCGTTCCTCATAACGTGGTAACAAAGAGGTAGGACAGTATTGATTCTCTGGTGGCGTGAATCAATATAAATTAATTAATTATATTTTCAGTTGAATATGAGAATTAATTAATTGATAGGCCTTCTTTCTTATTTGCATACTAGTCCCAGGTATGGCCCATAAAAAACTCAAGCCCATTAAGGATTAGAATTCTCCTATAAATACCCCTCCGGTTTCTCAGATCACTGTACACCATAAGATCATACATTGCTGAGTAGAAAACTAGAGATTTCGGAGCTGGTATAGGCAACTGGTTCTGAACCAAGGGAAGGAAATTCTGCTTTTCAATAGGCACAATATCCAAAAGGAATGTTCACCAAGTATTCGAATCGGAGCGAGAGATATAGATCAGAATATCTGATCTGGAGAATCATTTTTCTTCTATCACCTCTTCTTTTTCAAATTTTATTCAATAAAAATTAGAGATTTAATTCTGACTATTTCAGGATTGAATCTTTTTGCATAAGAAGGATTCAAAATCTAATCCATGCGCAACAGTTCAGAATTAATTCAATCAAGGTATTCTCCATATCTTCTTTCCATTCAATAGAAGCATGCTAGGTTTTAATCACAGACATGGCAGTTCTTTTAGACATTCAATAATCGGTCCTTCGCAAATGAATTATGCAATTCAATTTGCAAGTAAAAATCCCTTCAATTGGTATTAGAGTCAGGTTCCAATTGATAACTCTCTCATGAGAGTTATATTTATGCCTTTAAATTAATAAATTCGAGTCCTTTGAGTCTTGTTTAAGTCCAGTTTAGGTTTAAATAAGCATGTTTATGCGTGATTGGTGTTTAGAGGAATAGTTGTTGCAAATTAACTCTTTTGTGTCTAGTTTAGTACTACCTTCGTCCCGCCTGAATAGGCCCTTTTCATTTTGACACATTAATTTCGGAGCTAGTATTTAGTAGCTAATTGTGGTTAATAATAAAATTGGCAATCGTAATTAATTTATTTAAGTCTTAAATAAGTTAATTACGATTGCTAATTTTATTATTAACCACAATTAGCTACTAAACGCTAGCTCCGAAAATAATGTGTCAAAATGAAAAGGGCCTATTCTGGCGGGACGGAGGGAGTATAAAATAATGCAGTAAAAACATCAAGTATAAATTCCAAAAGAAAGTGAACATGCCGAGTGAAGATGCTACAACATGAAGTTAGCATGGATACCAGAGTAGAAAGAGAAAGTCGGGGAGAGAGAAAGTAGCAGCTCAAATGGGCCATGTGTTCACTGCTGACATGGACAACTTAATGCTGAGCTGAGCTGGGGGAACTAAAGCTGCTGACTAAGATGCCAAATCACTGAGGGTCAAATATGGCAAGTTGCATCTTATTTGGGAAACCTAATAACCATTTTTGGAGGAGCAGTCGCTTATAAAAAGGGGCAGAGAGAGCACACTTTCAGAAGAGGGGGGAAGACAGACAAAAATACAGAGAAATTACAGAGAGGACAGCTGAGAGACAGTGGAGAGAGCTGGGTATTGGCCGAAGGAGGAATCCTGAGGACAATTTCTCTAGGATTGAAGGAATTCATCCTAGTGGCAACCTCTATCAACATTTTAGTTGTCTAAACTTTGTTATTATGTTTATTTGTGAAGAATATTTAGTCATTTATTGTTTAGTTTTAGTTATGAGCTAAACCTTTGAGACTTTGGTTGTTAACTTCTTTGCTTAAACTTATTGCAGTGTTTTATTGATCATTTGCTAATCTATCAGATCTGGGTGTTTATCAATCTTATCTTGCTCTGTCTGGCCAACTTAGCTAAGATACATTTCTGCTCATGCTTGAAAAAGTATGTTTAGGAGAGAGCCCTATTTTGAACTAATTCTAGCCATTGGAAAATGTGTGGAATTGGTGTGATTAATGAACCTGTCTTACTTTGAGCTTGATATTCTTCTGTTTGGTATAGGAATATGTGGATAGATGATTATCTTAGCAACATCTATGGCTTGGAAAAGTTGTTAGATTACATCTGTGGTTCAGCACTAGAGCATGCTAGGATCAATGCTACAGCATGGCGAGTCAGCAACCTGAGTTGTTTTTATAACTGTACCTTTTGTTAATTCAATTGTTATTGTTTTGTTTATGCTAATTTACTATTTCTGTAGTAGAACTATCTCCAAAACCAATTGTTCAAATCCTTGTTGCATGTTAATGTGTGCACGATTCTACACATAAGGCATTCCCTATGGGATTTGACTGTAGATTACTCCTAAATACTACTTGATAGTGTACACTTGCACTTTGCTGCACATTTTGCACCGTACCAAGTTTTTGGCACCATTTTCGGGGAGTGCCATAGAATCTTGTTGCTATTTTAACTGCAATTATAGTTAATTATAGTATTCTAAAATAACAAAAAAACAGTTATTAATATTAAGTTTGTTGCTGATTTTCAGGTGTGCCCTGTGTATGTACCAGAGAGAACCACCTGAAGTTCAGTTGTCTGATCCAGAAATTGAAAGAGCATTCTGAAGAAATAAGAGAAGACAGAGGAAAAAGAGACCTCAAATGGCTAACCAAGGTGGTGGTGCAGGAGAACAGAATTTGGGAAATGCATTAGTTGTGGCTGATGATAAGAACAAAAGTATTCGAGCTTATGCTGATCCCTGGTTCAATGAGCTGAAGTCTGGAATTGTGCAACCTACTATTGAAGCAGCTCAATTTGAATTGAAGCAAGTGATGTTTCAAATGCTTCAAATTATAGGACAATTCACTGGATTGGCATCGGAAGATCCTCATCTTCATCTCAGATCTTTTCAGGATGTGAGTGACAACTTTAAGCTGCCTGGTGTATCTCAAGAAGCACTGAGGTTAAAGCTGTTTCCTTTCTCTCTGATGGACAGTGCCAAGTCTTGGTTGAACAATCTTCAACCAGAAACCATCACATCTTGGAATGATATGGCAGAGAAATTCTTGTTAAAGTACTTCCCTCCTACCAGAAACACAAGGTGCAGAAGTGACATTATGGCATTCAAGGAAGATGATGAATCAGTCAATGAGGCTTGGGAAAGATACAAAGAAGTGCTGAGGAAGTGTCCACACCATGGGATACCTCATTGCATTCAGTTGGAAACTTTTTATAATGGACTGAATCCCAATTCAAGGTTGGTGTTGGATGCCTCTGCAAATGGAGTCATATTGTTGAAGACATACAATGAAGCTTTTGAGATTTTGGAGAGGATTTCTGAGAACAATTGTCAATGGTCAAACGCCAGAGCACAAACTGCTGAGAAAGTAATAGGAGCTGCTGAATCAAGTGTCTTGACTGCTATGAAAACTCAGATTGAAGCAATAGGAACCGTTGTGAAGAGTATACAAGCAACCATGACAGCAAATCATGCTCCACAACCATCACAGCCATTACAGCAAACAGTAAATCAAGTGTTGGTGGACTCTTCTTGTATATATTGTGGAGAAGCACATTTATTTGATGATTGTCCACACAATCCTGTTTCTGTGTGTTACATGGGACACAACAAAAACAATCCATATTTAGCTACCTACAATATAGGGTGGAGAAATCATCCAAGCTTTTCATGGTCAAATCAAGGAAATGCTTCAAGCTCACAGCAGCAAATGCAGCAACCACAAATGCAGCAACAAGGGCAGCAACAACAGATGCATCCACAACAAATGAAGCAAAATGCTCCTGCTGGATTTCAACAGCCACACCAAATGAAGCAAGAGCAGATACAAATCCCAGATCAAGCATCTATGTCCTTGGAAAATTTGATGAAGGAGTTCATGGTAAAAACTGAATCAAGAAGTCAAAGCCAGGAAGCAACTATTAGAAACGTGGAAGTTCAGATCGGTCAATTGACTACTGAAATGAAGAATAGACCACAAAGCACTATGTCTGGGGATACAATTAATCCCAGACCTGGGAAAGAGCAGCTGAAAGCAGTAACTCTGAGGAGTGGCACTAAGTTGGTTGAGATATCTCCAAAATTATAAGGCAATGGGGACACATCTGCACCTCCAAAATAAAGATGCAGAGGATGGATCTGAAGCAAGTCAAAAAGCTCAGGAAGATGCTAAAGATCATGCTACAGCAAGTCAGCAGCATGCTAAACCTGAAGTGAAACTAAAAGAGAAAGAACCAGTCAGATATACTCCTCCACCTCCACCTTATCCTCAAAGGCTTAAAAAGAAGAAGGATGAAGTTCAGTTCAACAAGTTCTTTGACATGCTCAAACAGCTGCACATCAATATTCCATTTGTGGAAGCTTTGGAACAGATGCCAAGCTATGCAAAATTTCTTAAGGATGTGTTGACAAAGAAAAGACCCTTGGGGGAATTTGAGACCGTAGTTATGACTGAGGCGACCAGTGCTTTATTTAATCAGAAGCTGCCAGCTAAACTCAAGGACCCAGGAAGTTTCACAATTCCGTGTTCTATAGGTGGGCACCATGTGGGGAGAGCTCTATGTGATCTTGGAGCTAGCATTAACTTAATGCCCTTGTCAATCTTCAAGAAGTTGAGAATAGGAGGTGCTCGACCCACCACAGTTACCCTACTACTGGCAGACAGGTCTACAGTCTACCCTGAAGGAAAGATTGAGAATGGTTTAGTGAAAGTGGATAAGTTGATTTTTCCTGCTGATTTCATTATCTTGGATTTTGAAGCAGATGAAGAAATTCCTCTCATATTAGGAAGACCCTTTCTGAAAACTGGAGGAGCTCTGATCAATATGAGGAATGATGAAATTACTATGCAAGTTCATGACCAGCAAGTCACTTTCAACATGTCTAAAACAATGAAGCACAGAAGAGAAGATATTGAGGAGTGTTCAACAATTGACATGGTTGATTCCCTGGTGTATGAAAAGCTAGATGAGATTTATGAAGAGGATTTAGAAATTCTTGATGAATTGGGAACTATCAGAGAGCTGAATGGGGGGAATATGCATAGAGTTTTCAGAGAAATATTTGAATTGCAGGAGATGCCTTCAGCAGGATTTCAAGTTCAGAAACCATTTGTTGAGGATGCAGAGAAAGATCTTGAGATTCGGGCAAAGCAGGATGCTACACCCAATGCTGCAGCATGTCTTTAGCATCAGACCTCTACTATTCAGTTTGTTCCCCCATCTCCACCTTTTCCTCAAAGATTCAAAATACTAGCAAAGGATGCTCAATTAAAGAAAATTTTGGATGCGCTTGCTGAAGAAAAACCGGAAGGAGTGTGTACTGAATTGGAGTTTGATGAGTTGGTGGATGATGATAAATTACCCATGAAAAATTCAAAGCCACCTGATATATGGTACAAGGGTGACGAATTTATCTCTCTGAATTCTAATGATAAGATATTGCTAGAAGAAGGTTGTAATGGTTTTGTTGAGCAACAACAAGTCAATGATACCAGGAAAAGTGTTGTGAATTTGAAAAAAGGAAAACTCTGGAAGAGAGTTCAAGGTGAATGGACAGAGAGTTAAGCTGTATCATGGTGGAGTCTTCAACAGGGAGAAGACACCCACCACCTTGCAAGATGCTTAGGATGAGGTACAAATGGCTCCCTCCTACTTGCGGTAACAAGTTTGAGTGGAATCAGTATTGTTTGTAAATATTCATTTTCTTGCTTTACTCTGCATTAGATTAGCTTTACATTTTGCCTAGTTTAATTTTAATTCAGTTACAGAGAAGAGCTGAGCTAAATTCTAGGTTTGGGGGAAGTGTGTTGGATGCTGAGATTGATGCTGGTTAAATGCCACAGCATTTTAAATTTTCCCCCTGAAGCTGGTCACTTCAACTTCAAGCTGAGAGCTCTGAAGCATGCAACTGAGAGGCAGAAGGACTACAATGCTGAAAGGATGACCACGCTCTGCAATTACATGGTTGCCTGGGATGCGATGCTCCAACATTACTCGATTGGTTGTCTGACTTTCCTTCCATCCTGCGGACCTCCTGGAATGTTGATGATGATCCGGATGCTTGATTCACCTACAGGTTATTTCGAACCCCAAACACTCCTCTCTTTTTTATGACCTTTGATTTTTATTGTTCTAGATAATTTTACTCTTTTCCTTTCAATGGGGTTGTATTTGAATATTGCCTGCGTGGATGTTTGTTTCTTTTGTGGTGGATGTTTGCTTTATTTGTGGATGTTTTTATTAATATCGTATTTTTTGTGTTTGGTTTGAGAATTGTTCGTGTTATCGTGCTGGATCTCATGCTCGATGATGAGAATGTCCCTCACATTTTTAGCTTGTGGCCATACTCATCTGCAACACGATACTTATCTCAAAAATTTTCTTGTGTTTTAGCTTGTTGAATTCCAAAATGTTCAGTAATCCTCCCTGCTGTAGCATGTGCTCAGCATGTTTCGAAAAAAAAAAACAAATTGTTTTGTTCATGATTAAGTTTTTCAAGCTGATCATACTTTCATATGCCTTGCTGAGGATTGTGAGAATTTACCTTTGCATTGGATTCATGTTTACCTTGAGGCAAAATTTTGTGTGATTTTTTCCTTTGGATATGACGAAGGCCATTTTGTTTAACTAAAGCCTAGGTCTTGTGTGACCTCACTTAAATAACGTAATCCTTTGTTCCTATTTTGCGCCTTATTGTCTGTTTCTTTGTTTATCCTTATAATATTATTTCCCCTTTTATCCGTTCTTTCTTAATAGTTTTTGCACCCTTATGAGCATTCTTAGGTTCTTTTGCAACATTGAGGACAATGTTGATTTCTAAGTTTGGGGGTGAGGGTAACTTGGAAATAAAAAAAATAAAAAAAATTATTATGACTTGTTATTGATCGAAGAAAAAAACAAAAAAAAAGAGAGAAAAAAAGAAAAAAAAGGATTACTTGCTGAGATATGCTACAACATGCAGCTAGCATGTGTTATGTTCAGGGCATAGTATCCTTAGTTAAAAAAAAATAACAAAGAAAAGAAAGGCAATAGAGGGCTTGAGAGGAATTTAAGAGGCACCACCCTGGTGAGATATTTGGATAAAAGTTAGGTGTAGAAGTCTTGGGAATGCTCATAATTTAGTCACTTTATCCATATCATCCAACCTTGACCCTAGCCTATCATTACAAGCTGAAAAGTCCTTCTGATCCTTTGGATTTGAGAACACCATTAGTGGAGAGGTCTGCATGTAATCCAGTGTGGAGAAAATAAAAGTAGGTTTGATGATCATGATGGCTTGTGCATTGAAATGTGTGAGATAGTTGTTTAGCTTATTTCATGTACACTCTTGAATAAGTCTCATGAGGGTTGGATTATACGAGCTGGAGGAATTTACTTGCTAAACCATTAAGAAGTATGATGAGATGATGTGTTGATATGCTTATGGTGTGGTTATAGCTAATATTCTTCCATTTAATTGAGAGTTGAATGGGTTCCATGCTGAAAGCATAGAACTTCTTTGAAGCCTTGTTTTGTTTATTTTGTGTTATTTTGTTTACTCGAGGACGAGTAAAGGTTCAAGTTTGGGGGTGTGATAACTCTCTCACGAGAGTTACATTTATGCCTTTAAATTAATAAATTCGAGTCCTTTGAGTCTTGTTTAAGTCAAGTTTAGGTTTAAATAAGCATGTTTATGCATGAGTGGTGTTTAGAGGAATAATTGTTGCAAATTAACTCTTTTGTGTCTAGTTTAGTATAAAATAATGCAGTAAAAACATCAAGTATAAATTCCAAAAGAAAGTGAACATGCCGAGTAAAGATGCTACAGCATGAAGTTAGCATGGATACCAGAGTAGAAAGAGAAAGTCGGGGAGAGAGAAAGTAGCAGCTCAAATGGGCCACCTGTTCACTGCTGACATGGACAACTTAATGCTGAGCTGAGCTGGGGGAACTAAAGCTGCTGACTAAGATGCCAAATCACTGAGGGTAATTTATGGCAAGTTGCATCTTATTTGGGAAACCTAATAACCATTTTTGGAGGAGTAGTCGCTTATAAAAAGAGGCAGAGAGAGCACACTTTCCGAAGAGGGGGGAAGACAGACGAAAATACAGAGAAATTACAGAGAGGAAAGCTGAGAGACAGTGGAGAGAGCTAGGTATTGGCCGAAGGAGGAATCCTGAGGACAATTTCTCTAGGATTGAAGGAATTCATCCTAGTGGCAACCTCTATCAACATTTCAGCTGTCTAAACTTTGTTATTATGTTTATTTGTGAAGAATATTTAGTTATTGACCGTCGTGTGAAGTGACACACAATTCTCACGTCAAATTATCAATCCGAGATCTTTTCTATTCGCTCTAGTGGAAATTATCTACTCGTAAGAAGATGCATCAATAGCTAGGCAATACAATAGTCGTTGGTTTTCTTTATCTATCTAACTATGATTTGCAAACTTAAACTACAAATTTGCATACAATCAAACATTCAACAATTTGCTAAATTCACCAATCAATTACTTCTATCAAATGTTTGGGTAGATTAGAGCAACAAGTCCAACAATCTTAGAATGAAGTGAGTGTTAGTATACTTCAATTGAGCAAAATTAAACCGAGCTATGTTGTAAACGATTTTAATTCCTATGAAGCTGAGCAATCGACACTATCCTAGTCAATCCCCTTTGTACCGGTGAATTGTCCGTAGATGAAATTAAAAATCTCAAATAGCTACGTTATCGATCCCTAACTCACTCCAAATCGACCATCGATTATTACCCTATAATCCTAGCTCCGCACATGGTTTGGAACTAAAACTATATGATTATGCACTTATCACGACGTTTCCATCCGCGTATTGGCTGCAACGGTCACATCAACTACCTATAGATTGGCTATTACCTACATCTAATAGGTATGAACAAGCTCAAGTGCAAATCAAGACTTTATAGAAAAGTAAACAACATAGAAGGTTCAATCCATCTCAATATCCATATTACAACACTCACTTAGGAATTTAGCTCCTCATACCTTGAATTTGAAGCAATACAAGTTGAAAGATAAGAATTGACATTACAAAGCTTCAAGGTCAAAATTGATCTTCTAGGATTGCCTTCGTTGAATCCAATCCACCTAATTTCCCTCTTCAATTGTCACCAAGTTGATGGAATGATCCTTGGTTCTCCTTGATTCAAGTGGGGAAGGAGGTTTAGAGATGAATCTAGAGGGAAGTTAGTGACGGTTACTTCTCAATTTGGCAAAAAGTTCTTCATTTAATTGATTTTCCCCCTTTTATAGACGAGCTAGCAGGGCCTCGGATCGCCCGAGCCAGAACCGCTTGACCGAGCCTGCTCTCTGTCAGCCAGGCTCGGTCGAGCCTGCACTGCTCGGCCGAGCGAAGCCTCTGCCTGGCTCAGCTCGGCCGAGCCTGCTTCGCTCGGCCGAGCGAATCCTCCAAGCTTCCGAAACCATCGTTTCATTCCGCTCGGGAGAGCCTAACCTCCTCGGACTCCAAACTCGGGCGAGCCTAACCTCCTCGGACTCCAAACTCGGGCGATTTTCCTCCAAAACTTCCCAAAATACACCATATTATGCTCAAAACATGTCCTACAACATTTCAAACACAAAAACACAAACACAAGACAAAAGAACAACGAAAGTATATGATATGAGGGTAAAATGGCCACAAACATGCACGCTCACACATCGAAAAATAGGTCATTTTACACACATATCATAATCCCCCAAACTTGATCCTTTGATTGTCCTCAATCAAAACAAAGTAAAACAATCAATAAACCTCATCAAACAACCTCATAGCTCATCATAGTCATCTTGGCATGCTCTTATCAAACGAGATTATCACCTAACTTTGCGACACGGTTAATGCTAACGACTCAAACCATTCATCAACATTGGATAAAGAAATGAAAGCACTCCCTTACGTGTTTAGGGTTTGATGAATTCACTCATTCACAAGATATCGAGCACAATTTCCATAGGCTTGAAACAATTCTCACCACTATACTACAATGAGTTGGCTTCTAAAATCAAAAAGGTCTTTATTATTGGTTATTACGTGGCTTACTAAAAGGTAGGTGGTTTTGGGCTAAAGTGACGAACTTCTCCATATCCCAAAACCCCCAAACTTATTCTCTTCAATCCACTTCTAACCTTGAGGCTTTTCCAATCACAATTCTCAAATATAATTATTTTCTTTTCTTTCCTTTTTTTCATTTCTCTAGCACCAACATTTTTCTTTCTTTTCATGGTGCTTTTCTTTTTCTTTTCTCTTTCTTTCTTTCTTTTTTCTAAGTACCCAAATTTTTGTTGGTACCAATTTTTCTAGGATTCAAATCAATCCCACAATCAATACTTTATTGCCTCAACAATCACAACTCAAACAATTCCCAACCCAACTCTCATCTCCGTATTCACCCTCATACACTCATTCCCCCAAAATTTGTCCTAATAATTTCAAAAGAAATATCACCATTAAGCTCAATCACGGGAATCAAGGGTATTAAAGGAAAAATTATGATATCAACCACCTTATACTCCCGAAGTGAAAGAAGGGCTAAGAATCGATGGCCTAAGATCATTTTTTAGTTACCATACTCATGCCCAATAGATAGAGAATATATTCAAGTTCTAGATTTTGTGCTCTCAACCTTGCCACTCACAACCGATCAAAGTATGACAATATCAAGGCTTAAAAACTCTCGGCTTTTGTCAAGTCCTAAGCATTAACCTCGCACAAAACTCGGCAATTCAAAAGTTCAATTCGAGCACGCCTTAACAACTAGATTATGCCCTATCATTGGTCAAAGTAAATCTCAAGCCTTACAAAGTAAATCATGATTCAAATCTCCAATTCTCATTCGGGTTCATCATACACACACGACAAGCACACAACATCCTAATTAACAATCTACATGCCATGAACAATTGAATTGAAACTAAATGGTAGGAGAAACGATAGAAAGTGTTACCCATCGGTAGACATGATCAAACCGCTCTCCATTCCTTATTTGCACCTACTACACATCAATACAACACCACCAAACAATTGAGCATAATAAAGCAAATAAATCTTTCATATCCACCAATCTTTCCACAAACCAATATCTCAAGAAAAATTATAACATTTATCCACTAGCACCACCATTCATACCAAACCATTGAACATTCCACAAACCAAACCAAATAGAAAGAATTCAATCTCATGCAAGCTCGCTAATAATCATCAACAAACCCATTCAATTAAAATTAAAACATCCAAATATCATCCACATTCAAATCCAAAGTGAAGGTAAATCAATATCAATCATTATACAACCCAATCGAAGATAGAATCATATTTCAAACAAACTAAACTAAACTAATACAAGATAAGATAGGAGAAGAGAGGAGAAGAATAAACCAAGGAACCGGCTACCGGCACATCCCCTCAAACTTAGTCAAGTGAGACTAAGTTTGCAAAAACGGTGGACGGTGCATCGTCACTCCTCTCTATCTTGTAGTTTCTCCTAACAAACACAAAACCAACAAACTAAACATTTATTCAAAATCAAATCAACTAAAAGAAATTAAACAAAACAAAGAAAATTGGTTGGGTTGCCTCCCAACAAGCGCTTTCATTTACGTCGGTAGCTAGACGACCTTACCATGTCATCCATTGTCAAAAACCTTGTGAATTTTGAGTATATCTTTCTCTACTGATCACACATTGCTTGGAAGCAACTCGTCGATTGATCTTTTTCCTAGGTTACCTCCAACCAAACTGACACTCATTACTACTCAAAATTTTCTCAACACAAGCATGCTATCCAACACCCCATCCAACCATGTCTCAATCACTAATGACCTTTCAAATACACCATCAGGATTATTACATCTCCTCAATCTGTCTCCTTTATCAACTAACTCGTAAACCTCATTCACCTTCTTTGTTAGCACCACCTCATTTTCAACATTGTCTACTAACCGGGAAGGAAAAGCAAACACCATTTCTCCACATAGTCCTCCCATTATAGACTTCTCCTCACACTCTTCTTCCAATAGTTGTGCAAAAACTGGAATTTCTTGAATTTCCTCGAGTGAAGGTATCTCGTTATAATCTTTTCATACAATCCTCATGTTGCACCAACCCGTTGGTGCCCTTATCCTCCTCATATTCTTGAGGTAACTCTTCACCCTCCTTTTGTGGTTCTTCCTCTTGCACCACTTCTATCTCCTCTTCTTTGACTTCATTTCTCTTCATCTTCGTATCTTCCATTGCCTTTCCCTCTTCAACATCACTCACATTTTCCTTGGATTTCATTACAATGCTAGCACTCTTATCCCCCATGCCTTCATTAATCTCATTGAAACTCATCCTGGGAATTAGTTTCGTGTCCTTTGAAACTCTCTCTTCTTGATCCGTTTCATTCCATGGCTTTGCAACGGTTGATTCTTGTGTTGGAGTCTCTTCAAGTTTCCCCTCGTACTTCTCAAACATTCTTTCATTCACCACCTCACTATCTCTACGTGGCCTCCTCAACAAGTTTAATTGTTCTTGCATTTGATCCGATTTGCTCCTCCACATATCACTTTCTCTATACTTCTTCTCAACCTTCACCATATTGTAATCCCTTTGCTCTTCCTGCCATTGGTAATTACATTCAAACATCTTCTCATATACGCTTCGAAGGGGCTTTCATGGTCTTTGTTTTTCCAGCATTTTTGCTTTCATCTCCTCCACTTGCCTTTGTAAATTATCCAATCTCTCATTGGCATCTCCTCTTTAATTCTCCATTTGATACCTACACAAGTCCAACCCTCTCAAAGTACCAACGGATAAATCAACTAACAACTAATCAAACAAAAGTTAGTACTCTCCTACCAATTACAAGAAAAACAATTCAACAAAACAAACAAGAACAATTAACAGACAAATGTTAGAAACAATATTCACAAAGGAATTTCCTCAAACACCTAGCATACCATACTTCAACTTTCAATAATTCCACAAGACCTACTAAAAGATTCCCCGGCAACGGCACCAAAAATGTGACCGTCGTGTGAAGTGACACACAATTCTCATGTCAAATTATCAATCCGAGATCTTTTCTATTCGCTCTAGTGGAAACTATCTACTCGTAAGAAGATACATCAATAGCTAGGCAATACAATAGTCGTTGGTTTTCTTTATTTATCTAACTATGATTCGCAAACTTAAACTACAAATTTGCATACAATCAAACATTCAACAATTTGCTAAATTCACCAATCAATTACTTCTATCAAATGTTTGGGTAGATTAGAGCAACAAGTCCAACAATCATAGAATGAAGTGAGTGTTTGTAAACTTCAATTGAGCCAAATTAAACCGAGTTATGTTGTAAACGATTTTAATTCCTATGAAACTGAGCAATCGACACTATCCTAGTCAATCCCCTTTGTACCGGTGAATTGTCCGTAGATGAAATTAGAAATCTCAAACAGCTACGTTATCGATCCCTAACTCACTCCAAATCGACCGTCGATTATTACCCTATAATCCTAGCTCCGCACATGGATTGGAACTAAAACTATATGATTATGCACTTATCACGACGTTTCTGTCCGCGTATTGGCTGCAACGGTAACATCAACTACCTATAGATTGGCTATTACCTACATCTAATAGGTATGAACAAGCTCAAGTGCAAATCAAGACTTCATAGAAAAGTAAACAACATAGAAGGTTCAATCCATCTCAATATCCATATTACAAGAATCACTTAGGAATTTAGCTCCTCATACCTTGAATTTGAAGCAATACAAGTTGAAAGATAAGAATTGACATTACAAAGCTTCAAGGTCAAAATCGATCTTCTAGGATTTCCTTCGTTGAATCCAATCCACCTAATCTCCCTCTTCAATTGTCACCAAGTTGATGGAATGATCCTTGGTTCTCCTTGATTCAAGTGGGGAAGAGGGTGTAGAGATGAATCTAGAGGGAAGTTAGTGACAATTACTTCTCAATTTGGCAAAAAGTTCTTCATTTAATTGATTTTCCCCCTTTTATAGATGAGCTAGCAGGGCCTCAGATCGCCCGAGCCAACCACGGCTCGCCCGAGCCATCCTGGGAACCACAGAAATTTGGGAAAACACGTTCTGGCTCGGCCGAGCCAGAACCGCTCGACCGAGCCTGCTCTCTATCAGCCAGGCTCGGTCGAGCCTGCACTGCTCGGTCGAGCGAAGACTCTGCCCGGCTCAGCTCGGCCGAGCCTGCTTCGCTCAGCCGAGCGAATCCTCCAAGCTTCCGAAACCATCCTTTCGTTCCGCTCGGGCGAGCCTAACCTCCTCGGACTCCAAACTCGGGCGATTTTCCTCCAAAACTTCCCAAAATACGCCATATTATGCTCAAAACACGTCCTACAACATTTCAAACACGAAAACAAGACAAAAGAACAATGAAAGTATATGATATGAGGGTAAAATGTCCACAAACATGCATGCTCACACATCGAAAAATATGTCATTTTACACACATATCAGTCGTTTACTGTTTAGTTTTAGCTATGAGCTAAACCTTTGAGACTTGGGTTGTTGACTTCTTTGCTTAAGCTTATTTCATTGTTTTATTGATCATTTGCTAATCTATCAAATCTGGGTTTTTATCAATCTTATCTTGCTCTGTCTGGCCAACTTAGCTAAGATACATTTCTGCTCATGCTTGGAAAAGTATGTTTAGGAGAGAGCCCTATTTTGAACTAATTCTAGCCATTGGAAAATGTGTGGAATTGGTGTGATTAATGAACCTGTCTTACTTTGAGCTGGATATTCTTCTGTTTGGCATTGGAATATGTGGATAGATGATTATCATAGCAACATCTATGGCTTGGAAAAGTTGTTAGATTACATCTGTGGTTCAGCACTAGAGCATGCTAGGATCAATGCTACAGTATCTTACACAACATGGGGAGTCAGCAACCTGAGTTGTTTTTATAACTGAAATCTTATCAGCCTGTTTGTCTACCTTTTGTTAATTCAATTTTTATTGTTTTGTTTATGCTAATTTACTATTTCTGTAGTAGAACCATCTACAAAACCAATTGCTCAAATCCTTGTTGCATGTTAATGTGTGCACGATTCTACACATAAGGCATTTCCTGTGGGATTCGACTTTAGATTACTCCTAGATACTACTTGATAGTGTACACTTGCACTTTGCTGCACATTTTGCACCGTATCACCAATCATTGGCTCTGTCAGTAAAAATAATATTATCTATGATTGTGCATGATTATTATTATTGAATTGCAATGGATGGGTTTAATTTTTGTTCCTCGTGGCTTCTCAGGTTAATCTGTTCTTTTATAAGGATTCATTTTTTTTAACCATGGGATAAATCCGTTGTTAGATTTAGTTTTCAAACAATGTATTATCATGTTTTTCCAATGTAATTATATCTGTAAAAACAAGAACAAAGAATCAAGAAGACAAAAAATGAACAATGCACCATCACGCAGGGAATCACACGGAGTAGTCATGGCGGCGCACGACGGTAGCGCTCATGTGCAGCCAGGCCACGCACCGCGCAGCACCACCAGTGACTGATATGTGTGCAAAATGCATGCATTTTGTCTGGATAACTGAAGCATTTTAAGGTTAATTTATGTGCATTTCTGTTAGAATTGGTGTTACTTTGCTTATATTTGTTTTTCAAGTGCTCTAAGATGGAAAAGAGATTAAAAAGGTTAAGTTTTGCTATGTTTTCGTGTATTTCTACCAAAATGAGGATGTTGGAGACTTGAGTTTGACCCTGAATGAGGATTGGAAGGTCAAAAGCAAGACAAAGACGAATTTTGACCGATTTTAGAGCCTAATTTTTGCCGAAATGATCCTATTTCGACCAAAATCATCACAGGGGGAAGTTTTCAAAGTCGGACAAGGCCAAATTTAAGCCTAAATGGTGTGTATTTCGGCCAAAATGGTGCAAAAATTTTAAAAATGAAGTAGAGGCTCATTTTGGTCGAAACAAATCTCATTCCGGGCAAAATCTGGGTGCGATAAACTTAATATAAAAGGTGGAAATTAGATTTGAGAGGGACTTTCGACAGTTTTTTGAGCGATTACTTCTCTATAACTTACACAACTTAATTTCTCACCAATTGGAACGAAATTCAAGATCAGTCCACTTAATTAAGGAGTTTGAAGTGAAGATAAAGCTAGGAAATTAACAATTGGGGAAAAATACATCATATCTTCAAAGTTTGTAATGGATTTTCTATCTTTTGTAATTCAATTTGATTAAAAACAAGGTATGTGTGGATGAACTTGTATAGGATTTAGGTGTGGAAACATGTGATGGATTGATTTGATTGAGGAATACTCTTCTTACCTCTTGATGGTGTTTATATGATTTAGGTAAAGAGCCAAATTCTTGATAAAATGTCTATTAGGTTGTGGCGAATAAGCAGATCTAATATTCGTGTATGGATCATACATGCATGCTAAGGCTCACTCGAAAGAGAGGAAGAATGCTTGTATGTTCTTCATCCACGTTCCTTTGGGTGTTGCCTAGCGTAGGATAACATGATGTTAGAATATTCTAGGTGATCTATGGTCTATTTTCCGGTAGTAAAGGGGGTAGACTATCTTTGGATGGATCAATCAACATCATTGGGATTAAATTTGGAATGTTGAGATTTAAATTTCTAATGCATGTCCATTGCTCGTTCCATCCCAAATCCTAGTTTTCCTCTATTGAATTCTTTCCCTAGTTTACTTGGCTATTATTGTAGGAGTGAAGTGTGGAATTGTTGCATTGTTGTTTGATCGGTCATTGTTTGAGAATTGTCACACTACTTTAGATTTCAATTTCTTGTTCAAGTATTTCAATTTTAGGTTAGATAATCTTGGGAAATTATTCCTAAATCTCCCTTAGGATCATATTGTAAAAGGTTTTGTTGGATCAAACCTTATTAGATTGGTCGATCAATTGCTGACTTCTAGTATAGTCTAGCAACTCTTGTAATGTCCTGTACAAGCTAAGTATTGAGTTGTAATAGATTAGATTGCTAGAATCATTCCTAGCAGATGGTGGCTGCTAGAGATATTAGCAGACGAGGATAACTGCTAGAGATAACAGCGGTCAAGTGCTAAGGAGGGGATTGCTAAGGAGATAGCAATCCTATGTCAAAGGAAGAGACTGCTAGAATCAAGTGACCAGCAGTCGGAAGAACAAATAGCAGAATGCTAGAAGAAGTTAGCATTTGCTAAGAACAAAGTATAGCGGAATGCAGAAGGAGTCAGCATTCGCTAGCATGTAGCAGATTGCTAAAGGCGATAGCAATCCGGAGTCAAAGGAATCAAGTGCTAAACATGAGCAGCTGTTGAGCAGTCAACAGTCCGATACATGGTATAGCAGGTTGCTAGGAAGGCTTAGCAGATCGTTCCGAGAAGGCTTAGCTAGGCGAGATAGCTAACAACGACTCCTACACTATCGTTCTGACAGACGTACACACAAAGGACAAAACTTTCCCAAAGTAGGTCAGAAAGTACTGTGCGACGCCGGAAAGGACGGATAAAGTCGAACCACTCTTGGAGGAAGGAGCCGTTGTGTCTAACAGGTATGAAGATTCAAAGTTTGAATCTCCAGGTATAAAAGATAAGTCTAGAAGTGAGAGACGACTACTGCTTCAATCACTGCCTACACACGCAAACATCCTAAGTTAGAGATTCCTTTGACAAAGCAAACAAGTGATAGAGTAGTCAGTTGAGAGAACGAGATAAAAGTGTATTCAAAGCTCTCAATAACAAGGAGTGTCTTCCATTGAATATCTGACACTGCCTTTAATAGATTCCTTGACTTCGGTCGAGAATCCAATCATTGGGATACTTTCCATCCTAGGAAGCATCCAGCAGTCACATCTCTGAAAAGGGATTGACAACGACGGGCATCTTGCCGAAAACAGCCAAGTTCAGGAGAGAACTTTAAAAGCTCCCCCTAGCAGCGAAGGACAAGTTTTAAGAAGGTTCGCCCTTGACTTAGCTGGAGTTGCAGCTGACTGAGAAGAACGAAATAACGGAGGATAGTTTTGTGGTGGCCGGGTCTAAAGTTCTCCGCCTGCTACAAGTGAAAGGCGAATCCTTGTATTTCGTATACTTTCTTAGTGAAATTCTTAGCGTTTCGGCTAAGGAGTGGACGTAGATCTATTTGATCAAACCACTATAAATATCGTGTCTCTTTACTGTTTTATTGATTTACTGTTTCTCGTGTTTGTTTTTGAAACCTAGCAACCAAGTTGCCAGAGTATAACTTGAAGAAACCCTAATTCTACCTTGAGCTAAAACTACTTTGATAAGAAGAACTTCAGTGCAAGTGAACGTTATTATTCCGCTGCATTTTGTGTGTGTTTGTTTTTTGTATTCACCACGATGACTCTGATCTCGAGACCAACAAGTGGTATCAGAGCAAGAGGTTCAAAGACCGACTGCTTCTGAGTTGCTTTAAAACCAGATCTAGTTTTTCCTTGCACTGGTATTCTGTTCCTTTGTTTTTCTAGCTCAGGTTCAAAGTTTCCCAAGATGAACCATACCTTGCCCAAGTATACCACGGAGAAGTTCAATTCATGGCAGAAGGTCGCCATCATACAACTTCAAAGCATTCATCCGGAGATGGCATATGTTCTTAAGAAAGGTCCTATTAAAATTATGAAAGCTAACACATTTATAGGACAGGTCGCTGAAGGACAACCGGCACCACCTCAAATGATCCCAAACCCTTTCGAGGAGTATACGATAGAGGATAAAAAGCGAGCTCAGCTGGAGCACTTAGCAAAGAAGCTTATCCTTGACTCTTTGCCTCCGTTGATGGTAGATAAAGCCTTGGACTTTGACACAGCCAAGCAAAAGTGGGATTATGTCTGTGAATCCTCCCAGGAAACCGACCAAATGAAGCGCAACAAGCTCCAGGTAGTTGTTGATAAATATGAATCCTTCTCTATGCATGCAGGAGAATCTATTCAAGCCATGGAAGAAAGGTTCAACACTATTGTTGGAGAGCTTCGCAACCTGGGAAAGACATATGACAATGGGGAGATGAACAACAAGATTATTTCTAAACTCTTCCCAAGAAAAGACTGATTCGTGAAGATAACAAGCTTGAGCGAGAAGGACCTCAGCAACATGTCAACATCTGAGGTATTTGCTCAACTTAAAACTCACGAGTTTATAATCCAGCAGTCGAAGAAGAATGAAGCAGACGTGGCACAAGCTCAATCAACACCCGTTGCTAACTCTAAGGACTTAGCATCATTCGCTAAGAGAGATCCCAACAAATGGAAGCCCAAGAAGCCTTTCCGTAGTGAGAGATCTGCTCCAGCGTCGCCAGCAAAGGAGGTTGTCTCAACCTGTTGATTTAAAGATCAGCGAGCTGGAAGAGCAGATGAGAAAGCTTCAGAAGCTGATGTTGGAGCCAAAGCTGAGAAAGAAGCCTAGGAAGCTAAGCTTGCTTCATCATCCAACCGCTCAGCAGAGCGAAAGCCTAGGATATGCTTTGAGTGTGATTCGCCAGATCATCTCAAGCACGAATGTCCGAAAGTCAGCAAAGAGGAGAGAGAGCGCCTGAAGCAAAGATTTGAGAGATGTGTTGTTAAAGCCGTTACCAGGGCGTTGCTGACAAGGACTGAGGTACCTGATATCCCAAATAATGATGAGGAGTATTACTATTCCTCTGAAGAAGATAATGAGGAAGCCATGCTCGTGCTAATGGCAAATATTGTTAAGGATGCTGATGCGGATGCTGAGCAGCCTGCTGAATCGGCTCTTGCAATTGATGCTCAAGAGGTAATTTCCATGAGTATTTCTTTTCTAGCTATCACGCATCAATTGGAGGAGTCTACTTCCTTAGATTCCGAGGATGATTACCTTACTAAGCTATCTTTAGAGTTTTCAAAGATGTATGAAATGAAAGATGCTATAGTAGGAGAGAACACTTCGCTACAATTACAAGTCACATCTTTGACCAATGAAGTCGAAAGACTAAGGTCTGATAGCGAAGAACTCTCGAAACTCAAGGATGATTTCTCCAAACTCTCTGAAAATTTTCAAAACCTTGAAAAGGAGAATCACGCTTTGAAAAACAGGGCTAGTAAGGAATGCATTTGTGATTATACTACTAGCAAGGCAGTACTAAATGCCAGTGTGAGCCAACAAAGATCTCATACTGATAGATCTGGGTTAGGCCTTGGTAGTATTGAAGCTTCTAGCAAACCCTCTAAGAAGGTTGTACTTGATAAGTCAGAAACTTCTAAGCGGAGAAAGATTCAATTCGTCTCTGCTGGATAGTTATATGCTAAAGAGGATACTAAGGGAAAAATGACTGTTGAATCCTCAAATACTAAGCAGGGGGAAAGACGTAAGCAGAGTGGATCTGTTAAACCTCAGCAGAGGAACCAGAGATCGCATGCTAAGCAGGCATCTGCTAGACCTCAGCCGAGGACACAGCAAGCCAATGCTAAGCAGTCATCCGCAGCAGTGTCGAGAAGGAATGTTGAGCATTTTGTCCTCAATGCTAGGAGAGCATATCCTTCCTTCCACAATGGCAAGCAGGTTAACCATCATGTTGTAAGACCACAGTATCATTCTTACACACCACATAGGAGGAACACCTATGTGAGGCCTGAGTCCAAACCATTTCCATTTCAAAGGACTAGGAAGGCTAAGCACAAAACCACACCTGGATCCAATTATGCAAAGCATACTTATCCCAAGGTCGAGAAGGTTGTGAAGGGTGAGATCAAGAAGAAAATCTTGAAGATCACCAAGATGTGGGTTCCAAAAGGAACCATGATCCATGCTAATCCCGCAGGACCCGATGCTAAGCGGGTACCTAAATCAACTTGTTGATTGTTTTGCAGGATCAGGATCCCTATGCTAAGACATCAAGTATGTCAAACGAATGGATCCTTGATAGCGGTTGTTCAGCCCACATGACGGGGGATGAAGAGTTGTTCTCTGACATCCAAAGATTTTATGGCCCCACAGTCATGTTCGGTGACAATAGCAAAGGCAGAGTGGTTGGGAGAGGATTCATAGAGCGAAATGGACTAAGGATTATTATTGTTGCGCTCGTGTCCAATCTCAAGCACAATCTGCTAAGAATTAGCCAGCTATGCGAAAATGGGTACACTGTTTCTTTCGTTAATACTGGATGTTCTATTGCTGACAATGCTAAAGGTGAAGTAAAGCTTAGAGGCATCCGCAAGGGTGGCCTATATATTGTTGATTGGCAAAGCGGTCAACAACATTCTTTTTTCGTAGCATTGAGCAAGAAAGAGACAACTTGGCTATGGCATAAGAGGTTAAATCATCTGAATTTTAAAACCATTAACCATCTAGCCAAGAATAAGCTTGTTGTAGGTCTGCTTGCTGAGACTTTTCGCAAGGAAGGTGTATGCAAAGCTTGCCAGCAAGGGAAGCAGATCAAAGCATCATTCAGATCCAACCCGGAGAATGCCTCTTCAAAAAGGATCCTTTAGCTCTTGCACATGGATCTATTTTGTCCAGTCACTCCACCCACTGTAAGTAAAAAGGTTTATACACTTGTGGTTGTTGATGACTACTCCAGGTACACGTGGTATCGATTACTAAAGACCAAAGATGAGGTGAAACTCATTCTACCTGAGTTGATCCTCAAGGAGCAGAATAGCAAAGAGGTTACCGTTAAGAGGATTTGTTCTGATAATGGAACTGAGTTCTGTAATGGTGTTCTCATGGATTTTTTTACCGAAGTTGGTATCGCACATGAGAAATCCACTGCTAGGACTCCCCAGCAGAATGGTCTAGCAGAGAGAAGGAATAGAACGTTGAAGGAAGCAGTGCGGTCTATGCTAGCCGATTCTAAGCTGACTGCTAAGTATTGGGGCGAAGCAGTCATGACAGCTTGCTATACTCAGAATAGGAGAGCAATCACTGCCAGATGCAATAAGACTCCTTATGAAGTGTAAAATGGTCGTAAGCCTTCAATTACTCATCTCCGTGTTTTTGGTTTGACATGTTATATTCATAACAATAGGAAGTCAAAGCTTAATACTTTTTCGCCTAAGTCTGATGAAGGTGTGTTCCTTGGATATGGTCACCCTTCTCACAAAGGCTATAGAGTATTAAACAAGACGACAAGAGTTGTGGAAATAACATGCAATATTATTTTTGATAAGTCTATCTTAGTGCGCAGAGTGATAAGAGAGAAAGTGGTTAGTAATCATAAGACTAATGATGTCCATGGTCAATCGATATTGGATTCTTTCTAAAATATGCGTATTGACCCGACTAAGTATATGATTGATTACAATCCAATCCAGACACACTCAGTAGGTGACCAGCCTGCTGATCAGGCCGATGATGCTAACGATCATTCTGAGGCCACCAATCCGATTTATCTCAATGGTAATTTGGATATCTTAGGATCACTTAATGAAGATGATGAAGAGATCCCAGATCCAACAAGAGGTGCTGAAGACGGTGTAGGCGCTGCTGATGATGTTGCCAAAGTCGTTGCTGAGCATTTGGAGAATGCTGAGGATCAGGCTGCTGAAGTTCCAGTTGCTGAAGTCCCTGTTGCTGAAGTTCCAGATGTTGAGTTGCCAGTTGCTGAGATTCCTAATGCTGAGAATCAGGATGCTGAGATTCAGAATGTTAAACCCCCGGAGATTGCTGAGGAAAATGTTGTAGCAGACAACAATCCAGCAGGCAAGGCCGATGTTGAAGTTCCAGAACCTAGCAATCCAAAGCCAAGATGGCTACGCGATCATCCTTTGGATGATGTCCTTGGTGACATCAATGATCCTATTATGACGAGATAAGGCAATGCTATGCTAGCGTGCTATATTTCGCACGAGGAGCTTACGAAGGTTGAAGATGCTCTACAATGTCCAGATTGGGTGAATGCTATGCAGTATGAGCTAGCAGAGTTCAAACGCAATCATGTTTGGGATCTAGTAGATAGACCAGAGCATCAGAGTGTTATTGGAATCAAGTGGGTGTTCAAGAACAAGAAAGATGTGTCAGGAATGGTCATCCGCAACAAAGCTTGTCTAGTAGCGAAGGGCTACAAACAATGCGAAGGAATAGACTATGACGAGACGTTTGCTCCAATAGCCCGACTAAAAGCTATTCATTTATTCCTAGCATATGCTGCACATCATGAGTTTTCTGTGATGCAAATGGATGTGAAGAGTGCCTTTCTTAATGGTGAGCTCAAGGAGGAAGTTTACGTTGAGCAACCACCAGGCTTTGAGTAGGGAAACCAAGTTTATAGGCTAAGGAAAGCCTTATATGGATTGAAGCAGCGTGGTATGGAACTTTGTCTAAGTTCTTGCTAGCTAATGGATTCAAGAAAGGAAAGATAGACCAGACTCTCTTTCGTATTAAGGATGAAGGAAGTATCTTACTTGTGCTGATATATGTCGATGACATTATCTTTGGCTCTAAGAATTCAAACTTATGCGACAAGTTTTCGAAGCTCATGACAAGTAATTTTCAGATGAGTATGATGGGGAAGATGTCGTACTTTCTCGGATTACAAGTCCAGCAGTCAAGCGAGGGGATATTTATTCATCAGAGGAAATACACTCGCGACCTGATTGCTAAGCATTGTCCGGAAAAGACAAAGAGTCTAAGGATTCCAATAAGCACGACATGTATAGTTGCGCTTGAAAAGGAAGGCGATGATGTGAATCCTACTCTCGATCGATGTATTATCGGTTCACTGCTATATCTCACAACTAGCAGACCAGATATATCGTATGTTGTTGGTCTATGCGCGAGATATCAACCAAACCCCAAAAAATCGCACCTGAATACTGCTAAGAGGATTGTACGATATCTTAAATGCACTGAGGGTCTAGGAATTTGGTACCCAAGGTCAGATGTTCTAGCATTGAGTGGCTACTCAGATTCAGACTTTGGAGGGTGCAAGATTGATAGGAAGAGCACCAGCGAGACATGCCAATTCCTTGGACACAAGCTCATTAGCTGGTTTAGCAAGAAGCAGCACTCAGTGGCTACATCTACTACTGAAGCAGAGTATGTAGCAGCCGCTAGCTGTTGTGCACAAATCTTGTGGATTCGGCAGCAATTGCAAGATTATGATATTCCTCCTGAATGTGTGACAATCTACTGCGACAACAATAGTGCAATGTGCATAACCAGTTCATCATTCGAGGACGAAGCATATTGATATTCGACATCACTTCATCAGAGATCATCAAGAGAAGAAGGATATTGACGTCCAATATATATGCACAGAAGAACAGATTGCGGATATCTTCACTAAACCGCTAGCTGAGGCAAGATTTAAAGATCTATGCATCAAGTTAGGCCTTATGGAGATAGACGATGCTATGGATGAATGAGTTATTATTCTCATTCTTTATGGATTTCTTGAAGCTCTGAAGGAGATGGAGAAATGTATCCAAGCCTACGTCTGTAGACTGCTAGATCTTGATGCTAAGTCAAGACTGCTGAGCAGATAGCAAAGGAATGCTAAGTCCAAGCTCTTAGCATTCCTGAAGGTGTTTGGGGAATATTCATTGAAGGTTGCTAGAGGATTTGGCTGCTGAGTTCGAACCCTCAGCAGACTATACCTGTATGAATTGAGTGTTGAGTCCAAGCTCTCAGCAGACTCATAAGCATGCTAAGGAATTCCTACAATAGCAGACTGCTAAGTCCAAACCCGTAGCAGTCTCCTCCATGCAAAGGAAGTCAAACGCAGGATGAATTTGAATTTCAAATGGGACGTACATTTATTGCGTGCAGACGGCGGCGACGAACCAGAGCTTGACATGTCATCGGCACTCGAGTTCATAGGGGTGTGGGTCACCATACAAAACGTCCTTGCGAAGCCTAGCCATCGATTGCATCTGAAGAGGCATTCCCCAACCATCAGATCCTTACCCGTAAGGTATATACGCTTCACTTACTCGAATTTCTTCACTTTACAGAAATTCAAATCCCTAAGACTTCAAGCCTTCAAGGTCTCTGAAAATTCTCAGAATCTCTCTCAAAATTTCTAAGCTCTTTTACAATGGCTGCTAACCATGAATCCCCCACCCAATCTCATCACTCTAGTTCCGAACGATCTGTTCATACCGCCTCATCGGATTCATCTACTGAGTCCGGTATTCCTATCCAATCCCTTACTTCTACTATGACTCTCCATGAGAGGTGGGCACCTCAATACACCGGCGTCGTCAAGAAGGAGGACGTGGAGGATGACGTTCCATATGGTCAGTTGGTGACGCTTGCCAAGACCAAGGCGCAGTCCAATCTTTCCAACAAATAGAGACGCGCGGCACAGATTATGAAGGACCGGATTTTGTACACCCCTCTCGCCGCTTTGCAATTTCCAGAGTCGCTCATGGAAGTTCTTAACAAAGATGGAGTTCTTGGGTATTTGTCAGCAGAGCCATCGTGGTTCCACCCACATATGGTGTCTGGGTCTTATGCTAGGGCAGTAGTGGAAGAGCCATCTAAAAATTCTTTTAAGACATTGGCATTTGGTACAATATTGCAGGTGAATGCAGATATTCTTGCTACAAAGTTTGGGCTTCCCAAAGACGGTGCTCGTATTGCTACGTATAAGCTACACGATCAGGCTGAGATGGAGAGGCGATGGAAGTTGTGGAAGAAGTCGGAGTTAGCGAAAGACAACAAAGGGCAGCCGATCACCTTCAAAGTCGCACACCCTATCAACCAATTTAGGGGAGAATACAAGCTCTTGGCTGAGCTAGTGATCAAAATGTTCCACTGTGATGCTGGCTCGTACTCTCAAATGTCTGCTCACAGGTATTCCGTGATGATGGCCCTGGTGGACAAGGTTAAGGGAAATTCGGCATAATTCTTTTATGGGAGATGGCTGGAGCATGTCAAGAAGAATGTGACTGTAAAGAGGGATGGCATATTCTCTTCAAATGTGAACTTTGGCCTAAAAATCAGTAAGTTCATCGAGATATTTTTTCATAAGAAAAGGCTGGATGCATGGGAGAGGTTGCTTCCGACGGACTTCATTCCACAGACGAGGAAGGCAACTGCTCATCCCAATGCTAGCCGTCTGAGGATTCTAAAGGGCACGACGAACGTGGACACCACAATTCCTACATCTCCAGAGCATCCTCACCTTGCTGAGCTTGCATTCCAGCAGTTAGAGCACGTCATTGCTACGACTCTAGAGGAGATAGCAGCTGCCAGGAAAGAAGCAGAGACAGAGAAGTGCTTCGAGTAGCTCGAAGAGATTGAGAAGCTCGAGCTCGGACATGTTCCTGTGCCCACCGCTCAAATGGATCCTCTTGTTGCTACCATTCCTAAGAGGCCCCGAACAGAGATCACTACGCCTGAGAAAAGGAGGACTAGGAGGCGGGTTCAGAAGCCACTGGATACGCTCTCTAAGGACGTCCCCACTCCTGCTGAGCCTGAGAAGGAAGAGAAGGCGAGGACCAGGAGACGGTTGTAGAAGCTATCGGAGCAGCAGAAGGAAGCTGCTAAGGCGACCTCGGAGCAGGAGGCTGAGACTCCGGAAGCAGAGGAACAAAAGAAGGCTAGCCCTTTGTCATCCAAGCCTTTATCTGAAAGACTAAAAGGAATAAGAGAAAGGAAGAGGCAGAGTCTAGCAGAACGGAGGGTGCAAGAGCTGAAAAAGTTTAAGAAGAATATGGAGCAGATGATGTTTGATCACTGCTATTTCTAACAGATTAATTATAATAACAGCGGCAA
>JAPKLW010000066.1:543039-560189 GCA_026898455.1 Plectranthus barbatus | reverse complement strand
AGCTCGAATTCCTCTTGTGGACGAAATCGTCACTGCTACTCTTACACATCACTGCTTCCGGAACGGATTTCTCGTGAATTTAGGCCTAAAAACCTACAAAAACACCAAAACGCGCATAATACCACCTAATATAGACTCATGCACATAATATATATATAAACTCAATAAAACTACATAAAATAGTAGAAAATAATATAGATAAGCGAGTAAAATAATGAGCTTATCAATGTTTGAGGCTCGAGATCGAAATTTCGAGCAAGCTAAGAAGGTTGTTGATGAACGTGCCGAGGCAAAGAAGGCTGCTCAATTATTGGAGCAGGTGGTACGGGAGGCTTCCCAGCAGGGAATCAAAGCTGAAAAGAAGAAGAAAGGGAAAGCAAAGGAAGGTGGAAGGATCATCGTCACCATTCAAAAAGTTGATGCTAGTGGAGCGATAGTGCCAGAGGAGGAAGCAATGTCCGACAAAGATCTTGACCAACTCTTGCAGTCCGGAGCGTTTAATGCACCAAAACAACTCAAAGGCAAAGGTGTTCAAATTGGTGAACCAACTGACAAGCCCAGCAGTAGCAGCAGTTCTGATGACGATATGACACCCAGAGATAAGGAAGATGGTCCATCCGGAGCAGGACAGCAGGCTGAGGATGAGGCTGAGACTGCTGAGGAACCGCACGTTGAGCAGACTGCTAACGTTGCTGAATGATAGGGTGCTGCGCAAGTTACTAGCATCTCCGAAAAGAATGAAAGCACACAAGGAGAGGAGAAGGCCAGCAAAGAGACTCCTGTTGGACATGATGACGTGTATTCTAAATCTGATTCCGACGGTGAGTCTGAGGACATGTACAATGCACGCTTCCTGAGAAAGATTAACAGAGGCACAGACAATCAGCTACGAGTACCCTTCGACGGTCTTCCAGGGCCCCGATTCAAGCTAAGAAGGATTGCTCAGTGGTGTGCTCCTGTTCATATCAAGGAGGAGGTAAGTGGAGATCTACTTCCGATGTTGTCTGAAATTGAAGAATTTATTTCGGCAGAAGTTGAAAGAGATTTAGCCAATATCTTCTATGGTGAGATCGATGAGACGACAGAGAAAGGGAAAGTTTTAGGCAAGGAGCTGGGGAGATGGAAATTCATTGACTATGTTACGCATCAGCTGTGTTTTGAGGAAAGGATGTTGGTCACCACTGCTCGAGGCTTAAACTTCTGGAGGAAGGAAGAGCTATGGGTGAACGATTGGGTTGACCAAGTAGCCGGATCCAAGCAGTACTCAGACAAGCAGGTCATTGCTAGGTTGCAGGCGATCCGTGCTCACAGACTGTTCTCTAATTCCAAATCATTGTCGTCATCCTCTTTTGCCCCTGACGGTTACTTAGACGCCCGGATTGAGCTTTCAAAGTGCCAGGCTAGAGCGGTTGCTGAGTATCGTCGTTGCCAAGCAGAGTATGCGGCCCTCAAGAAGGAAAGGATGGAAGCCCGGAAGGCCGCAATGATTACTAAGCGTGAGGCTGCTGAGCTAAGTGATCAAGACAGAATGCTTGTCAAGTTTTTGGGCCTGGACATTCTTAGCATCATTGAAGCTGCCCAAGCTGAGGAAGCTCAGGAGGCTGAAACTGCTCAGATCTTAGATGCTACTCAGAGGATATTGAATGAGGAAGAACGCTACATGGCTGCTCAGGCTCAGATTGCTCATGATGCTGAAACTGCTCAGATCATGGCGGCTGCTCAGCTGTTGATGGATGAAGAGGCACGCTACTCTGCTGCTCAACAAGTGGTAATTGCAAAAGCCATGGAGCCAGCACAGCCGAGCCAGGAAGGGACTACAACTGCTGAAGATTGGGAACTGGTGTTAGCAACAACATCTTTTGCATTTGAAGCTACGCCTGTAAGTTCCTATGACTTCCAATCTTACATGGATTCAGCCGTTCAAAAGGCCATGTGCAGTGCTCTATCTTCTTTAAATGAGCGTGTTGAGATGGAGAAGGCTGAAATAAGGAAGGAGATTAATGAGGTCAGGACCGATGTGTCAGATGTCCGCACTGAGGTTGCTGAAGTGAGGTTGGATGTTTCTTCTGTGAAACAAAATGTGGAGGTCTTGACAATGGAGGTCGCTGACTCCCAGCAGCATATGGTGCAAACCATTCAATCCTTTTCTTCTACTTTTTTGCTGCAATCAATGAGGGGGAAGAAAGGAGACTTGCTGAAGCCGAGCAGAGGAAGAAAGAGGAAGAAGCTCTGGCTGCTGCTGAGGAGGAAAGGAGGCTAGAAATAGAAGAAATTAAGAAGAAGGAGGAAGAGCTCAAAAAGAAAGAACTCGAGCTGAAGATAAAGAAGTTGGAGATGGACAACGAAAAGCTTGCTAAGAAGAAAGGAGCGGGATGCTGCAGAACGAGAAGCGAGCAAGGCTTATGTGGAGAAACTCATGCAAATCACGATGAGCAAGTTGGATGAGCTTGATAAGAAGAAGCCTGCTCCCGACTCTTGATCTTACACTTCTTATCTTAGCATCTTTTCTTAGCATTTCCATTTTTTTATATCCTTTTTCATCTGTAATTGTAATGCTCAAATCCAATGAATGAAAATGGAATCAGACTTAGACAATTTCTCATTGTCGATTTCTGAGTTTTTATTGTTTGCTAAAGTTGATATACACTTTAGTGTAGTCAACGAATTTGCATAAGTTTGCTTTGGATTAGTTGTGAATGCCTGCTAATTTATTTGGGTGCTAAATTTCTAGCAGACTCCTTGCAGCATTTACGTATATCTTATTCGAGAAATATTCCCAACACATATTGAGGGGGAATTATCTAAAACCAATCCCTGCTACAATTAAGATGGATTAACTCTGAGTTAGACTGCTAGCTTAGCATAGCTTTGTACTTAGAAAATTTTGTAAAGCTCAGACATTTTTTTCCTCTTAATTCAGCAAGTGATAGTAAGCTTTGATCGCACCAAAAAGGGGGAAATTGTTGGGAAATTATTCCTAAATCTCCCTTAGGATCATATTGTAAGAGGTTTTGTTGGATCAAACATTATTGGATTGGTCGATCAATTGCTGAATTCTAGTATAGTCTAGCAACTCTTATAATGTCCTGTATAGGCTAAGTATCGAGTTGTAATATATTAGATTGCTAGAATCATTCCTAATAGATTGTGGCAGCTAGAGATATTAGCAGACGAGGATGACTGCTAGAGATAACAACGGTCAAGTGCTAAGGAGGGGATTGCTAAGGAGATAGCAATCCTATGTCAAAGGAAGAGACTGCTAGAATCAAGTGATCAGCAGTCGGAAGAACAAGTAGCAGAATGCTAGAAGAAGTTAGCATTTGCTAAGAGCAAAGTATAGCGGAATGCTGAAGGAGTCAGCATTCGCTAGCATGTAGCAGATTGCTAAAGGCGATAGCAATCCGGAGTCAAAGGATTCAAGTGCTAAACACGAGCAACTGCTGAGCAGTCAGCAGTCCGATACATGGTATAGCAGGTTGCTAGGAAGGCTTAGCAGATCGTTCCGAGAAGGCTTAGCAAGTCGAGATAGCTAACAACGACTGCTACACTACCGTTCTGACAGATGTACACGTAAAGGACAAAACTTTCCTGAAGTAGGTCGGAAAGTAATGTACGACGCCGGAAAGGACGGATAAAGTTGAACCACTCTTGGAGGAAGGAGCCGTTGTGTCTAACGGGTATGGAGATTCAAAGTTTGAATCTCCAGGTAAAAAAGACAAGTCCAGAAGTGAGAGATGACTACTGCTTCAATCACTGCCTACACTCGCAAACATCCTAAGTTAGAGATTCCTTTGACAAAGCAAACAAGTGATAAAGTAGTCAGTTGAGAGCACGAGATAAAAGTGTATTCAAAGCTCTCAACAACCAAGAGTGTCTTCCATTGAATATTTGACACTGCCTTTAATAGTTTCCTTGACTTCGGTCGAGAATCTAATCATTGGGATACTTTCCATCCTAGGAAGCATCCAGCATTCACATCTCTGAAAAGGGATTGACTCCGACGGGCATCTTGCCGAAAACAGACAAGTTCAGGAGAGAACTTTAAAAGCTCCCCCTAGCAGCGAAGGACAAGTTTTAAGAAGGTTCGCCCTTGACTTAGCCGGAGTTGCAGCTGACTGAGAAGAACGAAATAACAGAGGATAGTTTTGTGGTGGCCGGGTCGAAAGTTCACCGCCTGCTACAAGTGAAAGGCGAATCCTTGTATTTCGTATACTTTCTTAGTGAAATTCTTAGCTTCTCGGCTAAGGAGTGGATGTAGATCTATTTGATCGAACCACTATAAATATCGTGTCTCTTTACTGTTTTATTGATTTACTATTTCTCGTATTTGTTTTTGAAACCTAGCAACCAAATTGCTAGAGTATAACTTGAAGAAACTCTAATTCTACCTTGAGCTAAAACTACTTTGATAAAAAGAACTTAAGTGCAAGTGAACGTTATTATTCCGCTGCATTTCGTGTGTGTTTGTTGTTTGTATTCACCACGACGACTCTGATCTCGGGACCAACAGATAACCAATCATCGTTTTATCATACTCGGGTATCGTGAGTTGAAGTAGTAGCAAGTACTTGATTAGCAAATGAATTGAGTCATCGGAATCGATATTTTTATTCTTGTGATTAATTTTTTTGTGTGTCAAATAAATTCCACATCAAGTTTTGACGCCGTTGCCAGGGACTCTTAAGTAGGTTGATAGTCGATATTTGTGAATCTTTAACTCTAATAGTTCGAGATTTATTGTTTTTTCTTGAGTGTTTGAATTAGTTTTGCTAGGTGGTGCATGATCAAAAGGACGCAAGCTCGAAAGTTGGAAGAGCAACGAAGGCGACAAGAAATTGAGGGAATAGAGTCAACAAGGAAAATCAACCGAATGAGCACGTGGAGATGTTTGCCACAATACAAAGGCAAATGCAGGAAATGCAAGCACATCTTGATGACAGACAAGCACCGAGGAGACCGTTGCGAAATCTCTTCCAACCACATGAGGAGGATTTGACCGGAGGGTTTCGAATGGGAGTCAACGCTACACAATTCGAGATAAAGCCATAAATGGTCCAAATGATCCAAAAACAGTCAATATGGAGGACATCTAACAGAGGACCCGAACGCACATATCTCAAGATTTTTGGAGATAACCGATACAATCAAGATTAATCAAGTGCCTCGGGACCAAATATGGATGAGTTGTTGTCTTTTTCACTCCGTGATGCAGTAAAGAGTTAGTTTGATGGCTTAGACAAGGATGGAATTACCTCTTAGAACAACTTTGGGAATTTTTTTTGCTCAAGTTCTTTCCTCGCAGCCTTACCTTGAGAAGGAGGTCGGATATCACTTCTTTTAGCCAAAGATATGATGAACCCTTGTATGAAGCTTGGGATAGATTCCGAGAATTGTTGAGAAATGTCCACGCCATGGATTTTCGAGAGCATAACAAATATGCCAATTTTATGGAGGTCTTAACTATGAGACCAATGTTCTCATGGATGCATCATCAAGAGGATCCTTCTTCGAACAAGAGGAAGAAGAAGCCTTGAGGACAATTGCAAAAATGACGGAAAATAGTTATCAATGGCCGAAAGAAATGAGTGATTACTGGCCCGTAAAAATAGTTGGAGAAATGAATGAATGTGAAGCATTGAAAGACCAAGTTGTTTTGATACAAATGCAGTTTGATATGCTCACCACCTTTAGTGAAAGGGAGGGAGAAGGTTATCATGTGGATGTCAACCTTGTAAATCAAGGGATTGGAAGCAATTGTTCGAGATTGGAGCCATTGCCAGCTATTCGACGGTTACATCGTTCGAGATTCTTCTGTGTTGTTAGGGTTTCATGGCTTATGAGTAGCTACTTGGGTGACTCGCATCTTAACCGCCCCAATCTGTGTAGCTTTCAGAGAGCAGGTCGTGTTGGTTTGCTTCTCCTCGTGGTAGATAGTTGCTCATCGTGACAGATTGTTGCTTGTTGTGGGGAGTTCATCGTGAGTGATTGTTTCTTGCCAGAACAAGCTCATTGTGGCCTTGCAGCTCGTCAGGTCTATGTGGCTTTTCAGGCTGCTGATACTTCTGACTGGTCAGCCTGCTATTATTCGGCCCAATTAATTTGGACCCAACAATACTCGTAATATAATTATATAACTTAAAACTTAATTAAAAAATATAATTTGAATATTGAAGTATACATTAATATAGTTATTTGAATTAAATTTTTTTCACATCAAAATAATTCGACCATAAACCACCATTTGACACATTTTAGCTTGCTATCGAGTAATGTTTAATCTATATAATTATATTTAAAATAATATTATAGCCAGTTTAATGAAATGCCTGATTTCATATTTCAACCATTTGTCAAACCTATATCATCTAATTTGGAAATTCTCAAATTGATTGGCCAAATCTCTTCTCAAATCAGCTAATTTGGCCAAATTATTTTGTTCAGCTCTAATTTTAATTTACAAATATAAGGTAAACATTTTTTTGTGAGAAATAAACAAACAAATTAAACCAGATATTAATAATATATTAATTTATTTAATGTAGGGAAATTATAAATTTCCCGATTATAAAATATCCAATCCAATGGATATTCCCTTTATACGGTGGTCCAGCTTGTGTGTTCATTCCTCTGTACTTATTTAGTGGTCCATGACGCATATTTTAATTTTATAATTGTATACAATGATCAAATATATAATTTATATGTAGTTTTCATTGGTACCAGAAATGGTAAAACACATGCCCAATGCTCTATATTCCATCCAATTTATTGAATTCAACATGCTAGTATGAATTTAGGATTTGATTAGTATATATTTAAATACATCCAAGTAATCTCTAGCTCTAGTATAGTAGTGATAATACCGTATGATTTAGAAATCATAAATTGGAACTCCCCTTAATAGTCGAGTGGTCAAGAGTTAACCAATTTATTGCAGGTTTGAACCAAATCCTATTTCTAGATATTTGATTGATTCCAAAGAAAATAAAGGATTGGGTTTAACATATTAGTGTAACGTTTAGTATCTTTAAGATTAAAGATGGCTCAAAACTACTTCCACATTCAAAATCAATACCCTAATGACTAGAAAATGCAGCAAAGTATGAAAATTGAAGCTCTACACAAGTTCAATCATCATTGGGTCAATATGAAATCCCATATTAGCTGCAACATTTCTCACGGCCGGCAAAGCTAACCACACAAATGATGACTCACAACATATACTTTTATCCAACAATACTTGAGAATCATGGGCTCTGATCTCTTTCTATTTGGATTGTCACATGGCTGATGTTGTACTCCCTCTTGATGTAGTCAATCACTTTGTCAAGCACCATGTCTGCGTCAGCTTCGGGTTTAACTCTTACATGACAAGCTAGTAAGACTTTCCCCACCGTAATTGCCCAGATATGCAGTTCATGAATTGCAACCACCTCATCCATCTCACAAAGACCTTTCTCAAGCCTTGTGGCATCGATCTCTCGGGGAGTGCTCTCCATGAGAACCTCCAGAATGTTCCGCAGCATCCGGATTGTTGTTCCCAATACAATTGCAGAGAAAATGAGAGTGCATATAAGATCAATGATCTTCCATTCGGGTTTATACCAGATAAGGGCTCCACCGATCATAACTCCAACACTTTGTATGGAGTCTCCGAGTACATGAAGGTAAGCACCCTGAATATTTATATTTAGGGGTTTCTTGGTTTTATGCCCACCTTTTGCCTCGCTTGATTTGTTGAGCAATGGCTCGCTCCCTTGTTCAGAACGGTTATACCTGGTCACAGTCACTCCATGGCTGTGCAAGTGGTCATCATCAGAGCCATGATCATGATCATGATCGTCGTGCTTGTGATGCCCATGCTCGTTGCCATGGCCATGCCCGTGATCATGAGAATGGCTGTGTCCGTGATCATGAGAATGGCCGTGCCCGTGATCATGAGAATGGCCGTGTCCGTGATCATGACCCAGCAAGACAGCCATGATAATATTGACTAGCAATCCAAAAGCAGAAACTAGAAACATCAAAAAACCTTGAACATCCCCATTTTCTTGAACGAGTCGGACTATAGCTTCATAGACAAGGATCCCGGTAAGAAGCCATATCAATTGAATTGAGACAAGGGCTCCCAGTATTTCTATCCGGAAAAATCCATAAGACTGGCGTGGGGTAGCTTCCCATCCCGCTGCCCACAGTGAGAACAATGAGATAGCAAAGGAAGCCACATCTGATAACAAATGAGCCGCATCAGTCAATATTGCCAGACTATTGGCTTTAATACCCCCAGCAACTTCCACACTCATAAACACGACACACAGAGCAACTGCAATCAAAAGTTTCCTCATTGAGGCAGAACGTTCATGTGCATCCTTAGAGCTCGTCTTTGCATCAGAGAATCCACATACTGCACCCTCACAACCTTTGCTTCCAGCAGAGCCCCTCTCCGTAGTTGGTGCATCTGTACAGACTTCAATAACATGTCCTATTGAACTTTGTCCCTCCATCTGAACACAAGCAAGTTTCATCGGTCAATCATCCCATAAATAAGATATTCACGAGAGCACATCCTCAGAAGATAGTATACTCACGATCACAAATACAAAAGCAATAGAGTTTGAGATCTAGCATGTTAAATTTCTATTTTCCCTCTCAACTTTTGTATTACTTTCTATATTCAACATTTATATACAGAAACATGTTTTAAACTTTGTAAATTAGTTTTCTTGCATAATTTCATGAAACTAGGGGTGGACAATTTCAGCTTCAAATAAAGGGGCCTTGGAAACAACTTCATTCTTCTCCAACCAACAGTTGTGGGTTTTCTGAGTTTCGAATAATACATTGGCTCAGACCGAGGATAGCTCCACTCAACACGGTCTTACCAGAAAACATTATAACAACTTGCATGTGTATTTCTCTACAATCCACAATATCATCACAAATTATATAAAAAAACCAGAGTATGTGCACATAATCATATCACATTCTGGGGATGATGCCAAGATTCTCCCAAGAAACAATATTACAAGTACTAAAGAAGGAAAGTTTGTAACAGTAAGAAGCCAACATCAACCAACAAGAAGTGGCAAATATAAAAAGGAAAAATCAATAGTCATATACCTGCAATTCATAAACAGCACCAGACAGTCAATGTGAGAGCTGAACTTCTAATCATACCACTCTAAGATGTAATAAGCAAACCCTCATTTAACCAAAGAAGAGAATCTTGAATCCCCAATAGACTCTGGGGGGCAACGACAAGATAGATGAAGACACATTTACTAAAAGATGCGCCCAGCGAAAACCCAATAATTACAAATAAGAAAGCATAAGACAAAAGACAATCAAGATCAAACAAAACAGACATTATTGCACTCAAAGTCACTGTGATTTTATTTCATTTTTATATAACAAAAAGTATGTGGGCACGTACATCACGCCACCAAAAACTGCTGGAAGCAATGTAACCATAGAAACAAATAAAGAAGTAAACTCTGAAAAAAAATTAACAACCGCCATGGATCGCAGGAGCAGAGAATACCTCCGGAAACTAGATCCTTTGACGCCAATTAAAACCCAGATTATACAGCATGTAAAAACACAAAAACTTCACACAAAAGAAACTAAACAAAACAAAAAAAATGGCGGCACGATATATTATGTAAAAGGAGAATCGAAAATGAGTACCTTTTGTGGGATACGATTCACAGCAAAAACTTCTCGATTTCAAAGGGCGTGAATATTCGGTGCGCAGTGTATATAGTAGTGCGGGAGACGAAACACGAGAGAGATAATACTTGAAAGGGAAAATCGAATCTTTGGTGTGGAACGAAGGGGGGCCTGGAAAATTGAATGAATTGGAATGGGCTTCGGATTCAGCAGGTCGCAATTAAATAAGAACAGCTGGTGTTTTTTTGTTTTTTATTTCATCATGATTGAATTGTTTCTAATTAAAATTATTTTTTTGCATGACATTTAATAATTTGTATTTCTTAAAAAGTAAAATTGTTTTTATTAGAACTGCCGGAGGATGTTATATGAATCATGAATCTAGATGTATTTAGAAACCTTTCCGTACATGCCCAATCATTCACGTATTTTTTTGCTTTTAAGATAATTTTTTTTAATTAAATATAGCCCCTTCCAAAAATTTAAATTAAATATTTATATAATATTACATTTATACCCTTACAACCTTCAATTTAAAATTTTAGTATATTATATAAAAATCAAACTAATAAAAATCAAACCCTCATAACCACTTCTCTCATGCTCAACCTCTGATTGCTTTTTCCATAATCAATTTGCACTAATCGAATATTTGCACAATGGGCGTTTGGTTTCGTGGAGATTCAAGAAATTAAATCAATTTTTAAAAATTACTAACTTTTTTTTAGCATTCCTACTTTGTAGAAATGATAATTCTTACTCCTTGCAATTCAATGAAGCTTTCCCTTTCCAGAGCCCTCAATGTTGATCCAGAAGCAATGCCAAGATTCTTGTAGTCAGAATGTTTACGTATGCATGTTATAGAAAATGATTAATATTCATTTCACTCAATTCTTCTAAGTTTACAACCGTTTGTATATATACATGATATCAACATGTAACAGAAGATCATTCTAGATGATCTGTAACTAACTACCTTCTAGAAGAAACCATAACTACCTAGCTTCTAGATAATTAGTTTGTTAGCTAGGTTACATATATATCTAATACACCCACTCAGAAACTGGACATGGCGGAGCTTGCAGTCCAAGCTTAGACGATAAACACTGAAAACGTGAATCATATAGAGGCTTTGTAAGAACATCGGCGAGCTGATCATCACTAGGAACAAAGCGAACCTCCACGTCGTTACTCAAGATTCTTTCTCGAACAAAATGAACATTAGCCTCAATGTGTTTCGTCCGGGCATGAAAAACCGGGTTCGAAGCGAGAGCAATAGCGCTCTGATTATCACTCCATAACACCGTAGGCGCTCCAAGAAGACTGATTTAAACAAATGAGCTCTGCAACAGAATCAGCAAGCACCCGATACTCAGACTCGGCACTACTCCGAGCAACTACTGTCTGTTTCTTCGATTACCATGCAAGCAAGTTCGGGCCAAGAAAGATACAGTATCCACCTGTGGAGCGGCGATCAACCGGATCACTAGCCCGTGTCGCATCACAAAAACCCGTAAGACTAAACTCAGTAACCGGCTTGAAAAGCAAACCATGAGAAATGGTTCCTTTAAGAAACCGTAAAACTCGTTTACATGTTGTCCAATGGGCGTCGGTCGGAGATTGAGAGAACTGGCTTAATCGGTTCACCGCATAATTGATGTCGGGTCTGGTTAAGGTGAGGTATTGTAACGCACCCACGATGCTGCGATATAACGTTGGTTGAGAAAAGGCCGGTCCATCATCAGGATTCAGCTTATCACATGGCTGCATGAGCGAGCCACAAAGCTTGCAATTGAGCATGTTGGCTTTGTGGAGCAGGTCCCGTATATACTTATGTTGCTGAAGAAACAACCCAGACTTATGCCTCGACACTTCAACACCCAGGAAGTAGCTGACATGGCCAAGAGTTTTAAGAGAAAACTCTTTATCAAGATCACAAATAAGCTTTTTAATACAGTCTTTATCTGCTCCAGTAACCAAGATATCATCAACGTAAACAAGAAGCTGAGATGAAGACTTAGAACCAATAAAGAGAGAATGATAAAATGTAGAACGAACCAGACCCCAACTGAGGAGATAAGACTTCAGCCTGTCGAACCAAGCTCTAGGAGCTTGACGCAGACCGTAAAGAGAGCGGAGAAGCTTACACACATGAGTGGGTTGGTGTGGATCCTCAAAGCCAGCCCGTTGAACCATAAAGATTGTCTCCTTGAGATGACCATTGAGAAAAGCGTTATTAATATCAATATGTTGGATATCCCACCGAAAAGAGACTGCAAGAGATAACACCAGGCGTACTGTTGTTGGCTTAACCACCGGGCTGAAAGTATCCAAGAAGTCCACACCCGCATGTTGTTCAAAATCTCGAGCCACCAATCGGGCTTTCAACCAATCAACTGAACCATCTGGCTTCCGCTTAATCTTGTAAACCCACTTATTGGTGATGAGATGCATAGCTGGATCATACGGGACAAGACACCAGGTATTGTTGCGGATTAAAGCATCATACTCCTGTTGCATAGCATTTTTCCACTTAGGATGAGCTAGAGCTTGTTCATCATTACATGGCTCAGCATCATCACCCTGTGCTGCAAGAAAAAGTTTAGGTTTAAATATACCATTCTTGGATCTAGTAACCACGGGGTGGCTCGTCGAAGGTAGGGATGGATTATGGCAGTTGTTATGAGTGGGAGAGTGTGATTGAATAGGAGGAGACAAGTCTGAAGGGATAGTGGGTGATGAGCTCATGACAAAATTATCCTTGGGAGATGAAGCTGTGGGAGTTTGTTGTATAGGTGAGGGGACAACAGATGATTCGGCATCACCGGAGCCATGTGTAGTAGGATGAGATGAAGAGCATACTGGTAGCTGAAATATAGGAGGAGGAGTGCTATGACTGTCAGTTGAAGTGTCGGGAAATAAGGTAGGATATGGGAATTCAAGCTCATTAAACATGACAGTAGGTGTGATATAAACCCTCCCCGATGGATGCAGACACTTATAACCTTTATGTATGGAACTGTAATCGAGAAAAATACATTGTGAGCTTCGATAATGAAGTTTATAAGTGTTGTAAGGCCGGAGATATGGGAAGCATGGACAACCAAAGGACTTGAGAAATTTGTAGTTGGGCTTGACTTTGAACAAAAGCTGGAAAGGGGAGTTATGTTTGAGAACTGGAGTGGGCAGTCTATTGATTATATAAGCAGCAGTAGAGAAGGCATCCCACCAGTAAATGAATGGCAATCGTGTTTGAGCAAGGAGAGAAAAACCAGTATCAGCAATATGCCTGTGTTTTCTCTCTGCCAAGCCATTTCGGGAGTGAATATATGGATAGGAATTTCGAAGAATAACCCCCTTATCTTGAAGGAATGTAAGTAATGGTTTAAATTCAGAACCACCATCAGATTGTAACACAGTAATGACTGCATTAAATTGTGTCTGAACATAAGAAAAGAACTTCACACAGATAGCATACACTTCAGATTTGTGAGTCATAGGAAAAATCCATGTATAACGGGTGAAATCGTCTACAAAGTGTATGTAGTACCTATAACCTTCTCTAGATGATACAGCTGCAGGACCCCATACATCAGTGTAGATTATTTGAAATGGTTTACATGAACGAGAGGGACGAGAAGGAAAAAAAGACAAGTGAAGTTTACCCAAGCAACAAGAATTACAAAACATAATATCAGAGGGTTTGACAGGAACATTTTCCAACTTCAACATATTCTGGAGAGTAGTAGAGTTGGTATGACCTAACCGATGATGCCAAATCATAGCTGTAGCGGGCGAGGTGGTGGTGAGATAGCTTTCTTCAGATGGTTTGGGAAGGTTGCGAAGATCGAGCTGGTACAGTCCATCTTTTAGGTGGCCTTTAAGAAGAGTCTCCATTGTCACTTTGTCCTTTATAACACACCAATCATGATGAAACTCAATGACTACATTATTATCTCTAGTAAACTGAGATATACTGATGAGATTACGAGTAATGTTAGGGACATACAGGATATAATTAAGGAGAAGGGGCTTGGTTTGAGTGAGACAGGGTAGAAGAGACTTACCAATATGAGAGATAAGAAGCGAAGAGCCATTACCCACATTTACCGATTCAAGTCCGGTATATTCATCCCTAATCTACAGTTTATTTAGATTCGCAGCAATGTGGGACGTAGCACCACTGTTGATAACTCTCTTAAAGAGTTATTATTTTGTGTCGAACTTAATTAATTATGTCTTAAAATAGTCTTGCTTTATAGGATAATTAGCAAAATATAGGTTAATTGGTTAGTTTACTAAATTTAGGTTTATTATGTAGTCTTGTGTTAATTACGAGTTTTTGCGAAGGAATTGTTTGGATAATATCACAGGTTTTACTATGCTGGAGCATAACAAGAGCATGAAGGATTGATACGATGTCACAGCATAGGAGCAGCATGACCAGAACTCTAGTGAGGAACATTTGGAACCACAGCAGACAGGATCTCAACACTTTTCAGATCCTGTCCCAAAAAGCAGGACAGGTGTCACCCAGGAGAACTGTTAGAGCTGGGAGGCAGATTGAGGAGCCATGTGTAAGGCTGGGATGAAGTTGAAGGGAGACAAGAGCGATATTTTTAGAAAAGAGAGGGGTAGAAAAAAATACACAGAGAGAACACAATTGGCAAGGAGGTATTAGCGTGGGAGTTTGAGCAGAGAGAACTGGGAGTTCGTGAGAAGCAAGAGTGGATGTTGCAACAATCCTGAATAGTTTATCTTTATTTGCAGTTTATTAAATATTTCTACGTAGTTGATGATTGGGAACATAAACTTGAATATTGTTTGCTTGTCATCTTTTCTAAGCTAAACTTTTTAAGCTCGGGTTATTGACTGGTTTCTCTTCTTGAATATATGCTAAAGTTGTTCTTGTATTAAATTTGGTGTTTGATTTCGATTCTGGTTTGTTTGTTTACCTAAACACGAAGGTGGCAGGTAGAAATTTCACCTAGTGAGACCGAGAGGAGATCTAGGATGAGGGAGTCGTGGTCAATCTTGATCTCTAGTGTAGAAATACATGGAATCTAAGACTTGCAAGAACCCCTATTCTGAAATAGCTTGTTTAAAGGTAAAATCTATCATAGACATATGAAGGTTAGCAAAAAAACATAGATCCAGCGCTATGACAATAGTCTAGACAGAAAAGAGTGTGGTTGCAAGAACCAGAGTCGATGCCTGAACAATGTTGCAGTATATAGGAGAGTAGATAATCAAAAGTCAATAACCCGAGTGCATTTTATCATTGATTTTAAACCCATAGCCTATTAGTTTATGATTATTTTGTGGGAAGAAATATTATTAATTGTTCTAGCACTGTTCGATTTTATTTTATATGCTTTCTTGTTATTTTAGTTTGGAGAAGTTATGAAACCCCATTAATTTACAAGCAATAGGATGTGCACGACTCACTTTCACTCCCTTGGGTACGATATCTGGACTTAGATCTGTATTACTTGTTTAGACATACGTGCACTTGCGTATAATTAAAATAGCTACTAGCAAAATACGAACAAGTTTTTGGCGTCGTTGCCGGGGAGTGATTGATATTGAGTCTGAATGCTATTTTATTGTTTGAACTTGCATGCGCAGTTGGTTGACTGAAGTTGTAGGAAACTAACCATTTTCTATAATTGTAGGGAACGCTAATGGTGCATGAGTGAGGAGACAATCAGAGAAATATTTTTATTTGACCCAGAGATTGAGAGAACTTTCAGAAAGAACAGAAGAAAGCAAAGAGCTAGAAAGATGGATGACAGAATTCCTGAGCCGGAAGTTGAGTTGGAAAATCTGATTGATAAAAGAGATAGGATAATCAGAACTTATACAGCACCAAGGTTCTTGGAGTTTGATCCAGGGGTTGCGAGACCGGAAGTTCAAGCACAACACTTTGAGTTGAAACCTGTGATGTTTCAAATGCTGCAGAGTTTGGGGCAGTTCAGGGGACAGGCTACAGAAGATCTGCATTTGCATTTGAAGTCTTTCTTGGAGATTTGTGATAACTTCAAGCTACAAGGAGTTACACCCAAGGCTTTGAGAATGCGATTATTCCCTTTCTCTCTAAGGGACAATGCAAAAACCTGGCTCACTAATCTACCACCAGGATCTGTGACTACCTGGAATAAGCTGACTGAGACCTTTTTGCTGAAGTATTTTCCTCCAACTAGAAATGCACGATGTAGGAATGCAATCATGGCGTTTAAGCAGGAGGATGAGTCTGTTAGTGAAGCATGGGAAAGATTCAAAGAACTGCTTCATAAGATGCCCAAGCCATGGGATACCTTATTGTATCCAAATGGAGATTTTCTACAATGGGCTGAACGATAATTCAAGAATGATGATAGATGCTACATCTGGAGGAGCATTATTGGATAAGACGTACAATGAAGCTTGTGAAATTTTGGACAAGGTGGCTGCTAATAACTATTTTTGGGCAAATTCAAGAGCAACAACTATCTCTACTCCTAAGGTAGCAGGTGTGTTGGAAGTTGATCCAATGAAAGCTTTGATTGCGCAAATGGAGGCTCTAGGAGCAACTATGAAAAACATTGAGAAAAATACCAGTCCAAGCAAAACAACTCCAATGTGTGCAGAAACCTCAGGGCCTTTGGATTGTATTTATTGTGGAGGAGCACACCAATTTGAGGAATGTCCATCAAATCCAGCGTCAATTTGTTATATGGGAAACAGAAATCATCATCACCAGACTAATAATCCATATTCAAACACTTACAACAGTGGATGTAGAAATCATCCAAACTTTTCTTGGTCTGGTCAAGGGAATAATGTTGCAGCAAGGGAGCAGCATTATAACAAAGGAGGCTATAATCAACAACAAAGTCTAGAAGCTTCACCTCCAAAACAAGAGAAAACCATGGAGGAAATGATGAAGGAATTCATGACTCAAAATGAAGTGCGGCTTAAAAACCAAGATGCTCTTATTTAGAGCCAAGCATCTTCTTTAAGGAGTTTGGAAGTGCAAATGGGGCATTTAGCCAATGAACTGAGAAGCAGACTGATCACTGTAATTTCTACAGATTAATTATAGAAATAGTGGCAAATAAATTTGTAAACCCTAAGGTTATCGATCCAGGGGAATGAAATAACGAAAAATCCTAAATACTAAATCAGGCGTTCTTGAAAATATTGATTAGGAAAATCAAATGAAAAGGTTTTGGTTGTTTTGAAAATCGCAATCTTTGCTATCGAAAATTAAACATGAAAATTAAAAAGCTTTTGAATCCAAATAAGAGAAGTACAGATCCTAGGGAAATCTACCTATCAAGTATAGCATGTATGAATGAATTGATTAATTCCCAATTTTAATTCCTCTTCGTAGTGAAACATCATAAAAGTATTACAAACTTCTTTGTTGGACAATTCATAAAGTAGATTAGTCAATTACCTATCTCCGCTCGGTCTCAAGATAAATTAACTAACTCCCA
>JAPKLW010000066.1:521649-543029 GCA_026898455.1 Plectranthus barbatus | reverse complement strand
CACCTAAAACCACCTAATATTGATATCATGCATAAAATATATATATATACTCAATAAATCTACATAAAATAGTATAAAAATAATATAGATAAGTGAGTGAAATAACGAGGTTATCACAGACCACCAGGGGCATTGTCGAGTAACATTGAGAATCCAATGAGTGGAAAGGAGCAATGTAAAGTTGTCACACTTCGAAGTGGGAAACAGTTTGAAGAGAGAAGGGCTAAAACTTTGGAAGCAGGAGAAGGATCATCATCAGGGGCTGTAGTGACCAAAGAAAATTTGCAAAAAGATAAGTTGCTGGAGAAGGAAGACGTGTCCCCTGATTTGAGGGCAGAGGAAGATCCTGTGGAGAAACCCGCAGAAATTCCTGAAGGAATTATTTCTAAAGCTAAGAGGAAATCAAGTTTGGAGGAGTATGATTATGCACCACCACCACCATACCCAACTAGATTCAAGAAGCAGAAAGAAGAGGAACAGTTCAAGAAATTTCTGGAAATGCTGAAACAAATTCATATCAACGTACCATTGGTGGAAGCACTTGAGCAGATGCCAACTTATGTGAAGTTTTTAAAGGACATCTTGTTAAAGAAAAAGAGGTTGAATGAATTTGAAACAGTATCATTGTTTGAGGAAGTAGGTGGACCTCTAAGGAGACAGATTCCAACTAAGTTAAAGGACCCAGGGAGTTTTACTATTCCTTATTCTATCGGAGGTCGAGATGTGGGTAGGGCTCTATGCGATTTAGGAGCAAGTGTAAATTTGATGTCATTATCAATTTTCCAAAAATTGGGAATTGGAGGGGTTAGTCCTACCACCATTTCTCTTCAGTTAGCAGATAGATCCACTGTACATCCTGAAGGAAAGATTGAAGATGTGCTCGTGAGGGTAGATAAGTTCATCTTTCCTGCAGATTTTATTATTCCGGATTATGAAGCAGACAGGGAGGTGCCTATTATCCTAGGAAGACCATTTCTTGCTACAAGAAGAACACTGATTGATGTAGAGAAAGGGGAGTTGATTATGAGGGTACAAGATGAACAAGCTACTTTTAACTTGTTTAATGCCATGAAGGTTCATGATGATTCTGAAGAATGTTTTTCTGTGGAGGTATTGGAGTCAGCAATAGAATAATTTTTTGAGAAAAACCATTCTGGGAAGGAAGATGATGCTGAGTAATTATCAAGTGAAGCTACAGCATGGGTAGAGCCAGGGCAAAAGTTTGGGGGAGTTCGGCAACCATTTGAGCCATTGGACCTGTTATCTAGAGAAATAAAGGAGTCCAAGTCTTCTATGGAAGAACCTCCAGAATTAACCCTAAAACCTCTGCCTGCCCACTTGAAGTATGCCTTCTTGGGTGAATCAGATACATTACCTGTGATCATAGTAGCAAATTTTAAGGAAGGAAATGAGCACAACTTACTAGAGCTGTTAAAAAGGCATAAGCGGGCAATAGGATGGACTATATCTGACATCAAGGGGATAAGTCCTACAATCTGCATGCACAAAATCTTGATAGAGGAAGGGAGTAAGAATTCTATTCAGCCACAGAGGAGGCTAAATCCCAATATGAAAGAGGTAGTGAAGAAAGAAGTGATCAAATGGCTGGATGCAGGGATTATCTTTCCCATATCTGATAGTTCTTGGGTAAGTCCTGTACAATGTGTACCCAAGAAAGGAGGAGTTACAGTGGTTCAGAATGAGAACAATGAGATGATCACTACCAGGACAGTAACTGGATGGAGAATTTGCATTGACTACAGGAAGCTGAATGATGCAACAAAGAAGGATCACTTTCCTTTACCATTCGTAGATCAGATGTTGGATAAGCTAGCTGGACAGGAGTTTTACTGCTTTTTGGATGGATATTCAGGGTATCATCAGATAGCAATAGCTCCAGAGCATCAAAGTTTAACCACATTTACTTGTCCCTATGGAACATTTGCCTTTAGGAGAATGCCCTTCGGATTGTGCAATGCTCCAGCAACATTTCAGCGTTGTATGATTGCTATTTTCTCTGAAATGATAGATAATGGATTGGAAATCTTTATGGATGACTTCTCAGTGTTTGGGGAAGATTTCGAAGAATGTTTGGAAAAGGTTTTGAAACTGTGTGAAAAGTCACAGTTGGTTTTGAACTGGGAAAAGTGTTGTTTCATGGTGCAGCAGGGAGTAGTCTTGGGACACAAGATATCAAAAGCTGGAATTGAAGTAGATCCAGCCAAGATTGAGGTGATAGAGAAGATGGCAGTACCAAGCTCAGTCAAGGCAGTCAGAAGTTTTTTGGGACATGCAGGATTCTACCGAAGGTTTATAAGAGAGTTCTCAAAAATTGCAAAGCCTTTATCTGAATTGCTTGAGAAAGATATGAAATTTGAGTTCTCTCCACAATGTATGGAAGCATTCTTGAAGCTGAAGTTTGCTCTAATCTATGCACCAGTTATGCAACCACCAGATTGGAATTCCCCATTTGAACTTATGTGTGATGCCAGCAATTATGCTTTAGGAGTGGCTTTGGGGCAGAGAAAAGAGAAGATATTCAGGGTGATCTACTATGAAAGTCGAACCCTTGATGGAGCTCAGAGAAACTATACAACCACAGAGAAAGAGCTGTTAGCTGTGGTGTTTGCCTTTGACAAATTCAGGTCATATCTGGTGGGGTCCAAGGTGATTGTTTATACAGACCACTCAGCAATCAAGTATTTAATAGCCAAGAAAGATGCCAAACCAAGGTTAATCAGGTGGATATTACTACTACAAGAGTTTGACATAGAAATCAGAGACAAGAAGGGAACTGAAAAACCAAGTAGCAGACCATCTTTCCAGATTGGAAAACCTCAATGGTGAAGAAGAGATTGAGCATGTAAATGATAAATTTCCAGATGAGCAGCTGATAAGATGTGAAGAGGAAGCTCCATGGTATGCCGACATGGCCAATTATTTAGCTACTGGGAGGAAACCTTATGGAATCAAGGGGCAACAGTTGAAAAAGTTTCTTCATGACACAAAGTACTAATATTGGGATGATCCAATGCTGTACAGACAGGGATCATATCAAATTTTTAGGAGATGTGTACCAGAAAAGGATGTGCAGGCAATTCTGGCAGACTGCCATCCTGCAGCATACGGAGGGCATTATGGTGGACAGAGAACAGCTGCAAAAGTTCTCCAGTCAGGTTTCTTCTGGCCTACCATCTTTAAAGATTCATTTTCATTTGTGAAGAATTGTAATAGATGTCGAAGGGTTGGAAACTTGCCTGCTAGAAATGCAATGCCACTGAACAACATAATTGAGGTAGAATTGTTTGATGTGTGGGGAATGGATTTTATGGGTTCCTTTCCAATGTCTTTTGGGAATGAATATATTTTACTGGCAGTGGATTATGAGTCTAGGTGGGTTGAAGCATGCGCTTGTGCCCGCAATGACTCAGCTACAGTAATGAAGTTCCTCCACAAAATCATTTTCACCAGATTTGGCACACCAATAGCTTTAATCAATGATGAAGGCACTCACTTCATCAATAAGAGTTTGTCTGCAATGTTTGCTAAGTATAATGTTACCCACAGAGTTTCCACAGCTTATCATCCGCAGACTAATGGGTTAGCAAAGCTTTCCAACAGGGAAGTGAAGAGTGTCCTTGAAAAGGTGGTGAATGTCACTAGGAAGGATTGGTCTAAACATTTAGATGATTCATTCTGGGCCTACAGGACCGCATATAAAACTCCCTTGGGGATGTCACCTTATAGGTTAGTCTTTGGGAAGGCATGTCACCTACCTTTGGAGTTGGAACATAAAGCATACTGGGCAACAAGGAAGTTAAATTTAGATCCAAAATGCAGTGGTGCAAAGAGGATCCTGCAGTTGAATGAGCTTGATGAACTACGGTTGCAGTCATATGAAAATGCCAAGCTATACAAGGAAAAGGTTAAGAAGTGGCAAGACAACAAGATTTCTGAGAGGAAACTTGAAGAAGGACATGAAGTTTTATTGTCCAACTCCAGGTTGAAGCTATTTCCAGGGAAGCTGAAATCTCGGTGGTCAGGACCCTTTATAGTGGTCAAGGTGTATCCACATGGAGCAGTGGATTTGAAGAATGAGGATACTGGAGAAACATTCAAAGTGAATAGAGCTAGGGTGAAGCACTATCATGGAGAAAACATAAACAGGGAGAAGGCTTCCATTTCCATTGAAGAGCCTTAAGCATTAGAGTCCCTGAACCAATGGAGAGAATTTCTTGAAAACACAATCGAACCGGTTCAGGGAGTAGTATCTTTAATTTATTGCATGTTTTTATTTTTGTCGTATTAATAGTTTAATAATATTTATCTTCTCTGCTACAGCATGTAATTTGCATGAATTTAATATTATAGGTAGATGAACTCTATATATTAGAGTAAATGTAGAGTAGATTTTATATGTTTTAGAATATCTTTAAGTTTATTATCATAATAGATTAAAGAAAATCTGAAAAAAAAATTCGCTAGTAAGTAATTAACTATAGAATTATTTTTAGCAGAAGGAGGACACATGGAAGGAAAGTAACCGTTGATGAACTGCCGCTGACATCATCGGAAGTAGACTCACCTTTTTGGCAGGTTTTCTGTGGTAGTTAATTTTTGAATTATTTTTTTATGTGTCGTTTCAAAAGAAGTCGAAAGGGTTTCTACTATTTGTATCTATATTTTGATCTGATATCTCTGCAAACCAAAAAGAAACCTCACCATTTCGGGTATTTGAAAGAAGAAAAAGAGAAGCAGAGAAAGAAAGGCTGAAGAGTAGTGATATTAAATAGCCAATGTAAGTACTCTTTCTCTCTCGTTGTTCGTCGACATTGTGATTGTAGTTAGAGGGAGAACATGGGGAAACATGCAACCAACGGTAATGTTTGAATTTGAGTTTTCTGGAATTTGTGTTGAAAAATTTGTTTCTCTGAAGTTTGGTTGAGGATTCCTGTGAATTCCATGTCTGGAAAGTATGAGAGGCTACAACATTGTGATGGGTAGTCGGTTTTTAGGGCTAAAAATGTGTTGCAAACCAAAAAGAAACCTCACCATTTTGGGTATTTGAAAGAAGAAAAAGAGAAGCAGAGAAAGAAAGGCTGAAGAGTAGTGATATTAAATAGCCAATGTAAGTACTCTTTCTCTCTCGTTGTTCGTCGACATTGTGATTGTAGTTAGAGGGTGAACATGGGGAAACATGCAGCCAACGGTAATGTTTGAATTTTAGTTTTCTGGAATTCATGTTGAAAATTTTGTTTCTCTGAAGTTTGGTTGAGGATTCCTGTGAATTCCATGTCTGGAAAGTATGAGAGGGTACAACATTGTGATGGGTAGTCGGTTTTTAGGGCTAAAAATGTGTTATGCTTTACGCATGCGGGATTGCTAAAGGGTAATTTTTTAGGGCTGTTTAAAATTTCTTTGTAAGTAAGGAAAATTGCTTAAACCAATCATTATTTTTGTTGAATCTGCGAACTAAACTTTCTGAATGATTTTGAAGCATAAAGTTTGGGGGAGGGTATTTTCTTTACTTGGATGATCTGTTGTGAGATAGGCTGTTTTCGTTGAAATGGGATGATTTTGTATGCATTATTTGTGTAAAGATATCTTGTGCTTATTTTCTGATTTGGGTTGAGTATAGAAACATCAGAGATGAAAACCAAGAACCCTGCGAAAAGAAAGCCTGGATCCGTGGAGGAAAGTCCAACCCCAAGTTCTGAGAAAAAAGGGCAAGCGCCAGAAAAACCAGTGTGAAGGTCTGACCGAACTGCTCTAGCAACTATGGCTAGTAGGAACGCTAAACTCCCACAGACAAGTGCAGATAATCCGGTGGAAGTACCAGAAGAGGAGGCACCCATTTTGAAGAAGGGAGTGTAGTCTGAGAAATCGAAGAAGGCAAAGGCAGACCTATTGCAAAACTTGGTAGATGCTGCTGAGAAGCTGCGAGTGACTGAAGGAGAAAAAGAAAAATCAGCAGGAAGCAAGAAGGCTACTCCATCCTCTTCAAGCACGAAGAAGAAAGAGTCGAGTTCAGCCATGAAAGAGCAGAAGAAGCCGGTCTCCAAAGCCCAACCCAAGAAAGTAATTACCCCAGCAAAAGAATCTAGGCTAAAGAAGGTTGAGGATAAGAAACAATCTGAAGAGGAAACTTCTGAGAACGAAGAAAGTGATGATGTGGAACCGGAAGAAGAAGCAAGCCAAGAGAGTGAGGAAGCAAAGACAGAATCTGAGGGTGAACAGAATTCAGAAAACGAAAGCGATGCTGCTGCATCAGAAGAGCAAGTATCAGACGAGAAGGAATTGGAAGAAGAGTCAGAAAAGTCAGAACCCGAGGAGGAAGAACCTGATGAAGAAGAGGATGATTCGGAGGAGGAAGAGGAAGAACCAAAACAGCAACCAAAGAAAGTCAACAAGAGAAAAAGGGAGGAGGAAGTTCCAGAAAGCGAGCAAGAACCAATCCTAAGAAATCCCAAGACAGGGAGGAGAATGAAAGTCGTTGCGGTGAAAGAAGGAGAGACATCCGGCAAGTCTCAGAAAGGAGAAAAATCGAGTGAGAAAGAGCAAGTCAAGAAAGGCAAGAAGAAAGTGGAAGAAGAGAAGGCCCTGACTCAAGATGAAATTGACAACCTTCCCAAGTTCTCATCGAGGCTACACAAGGAAAGGATGAAGTTTGTTATGGAAAGGCAACTACTGATCGAAAGAGAATTCAAGAACTTGAAGGTGTTACCTGCAGATTTAGTGAGGCAGATTGAGCAGCAGGGTTGGGAAAGCTTTGTGCTTCCACTGCCTTTTCCCATCATTGCGTTGGTCAAGAAATTCTATGCAAATTGTGAACAACCTTCCACTAAGAAGCCTGAGATAGTCGCTGTTGTTCGAGAAAGGAAGTGAGGCTGAATGCTGAAGCAATTCATGGGGTCTTTGGAACTCATGCACCAGATCCAGATGAGTTTATGGAGATTAGCTTTGCGCCCACAAAGAAGCAGTTGGATGAAGCCCTGAAGGTGGTGGGACTCCCTGGAGCAAAATGGAACGATGAGGCAAAGGATAACAAATATTTTCTCTCCAAGTTCCTGTATTCTGAGGCGAATCTGTGGCTGCAGTTTTTGAAGAATAGGATTAGCCCGACCACTCATAACACCAATATGATTTACTGCTTTTATTATTTACAATTTTCCAAGCATGCTTATGTGATTAATTTTTTTGTTGGATTACATTTTGGGAATTTTTGGGCTTGTTTAATTACATGCAAAAACTTAGAAAATAAAATAACAATGAAATTATGTGTGCGCATATAAAAAACCTTTTAAAAGAATAATACTAAGCTGATTTTTTTACTAAAATCAATAGACCTCCACAAAGCGGTCCTATGTTGTAAGTGTATCTCTCGTTCTAGTAAACGTCTACGAGTGTAGCTTGCTAGTTCCTAGAGGTGCATGGGTACGGTTGTTGGGATTTCTAGACAAACAATTTAAATCATGTGAATAGTGGAAGGGTTTTGCGTAAATGTCTACGAGTGTAGCTTGCGTAGATCTCTTTCATAAGTATTCTAGGATTGATTTAAATTATATATAACAAAAGCTTTAAGGGTTGTGCGGTATTGTTACGTGCCATGCTAAACTGTCTCTTTTGGCCGGAGTTAAATTTGTGGTTAATGACTTAGAAGCATCTTAGAATATAATGCAAGAATTGCATCCCTGTTCTTGAGAGATGGCTTGGTCTAAGGTTTTCACTAATTATTAATTTCTAGTGTCAAAAGGTTCCTGACATGGTAGTGAAATTAAATGGATTGGGGCTTAAAACCCGCAGTTCTAGTTGAGGGTGACATCGTAAATGTCTACGAGTGTAGCTTGCGATGTGAACTCTTAGGCAATTAGTGGAAAACATTTTTATTTGATTTATTATAAGGTTTTCAATGCATTTGTTTTCGAAGTTCTACATGTATGTTCTTATTTAAGGTTATATTATTGTTTCAGATATGTCTATGTCTAATGTCATCAACATTCTCGCACAAAATTCTCTAACTTGTCCAAACTTTCTGGAATGGAAACTCAATCTCAAGTACATCCTGATTGCAGAAGAACATATGTTCGTTCTACAAGTACTTCGTCCCGAAGTGCCAACTGCTGAATCCACTCAAATGGATATAGACTTTTATAACAAGTGGGAGAAATCAAACGATGTAGTCAAGTGCTACATGATGACCACTATGTCGAAAGTCTTACAGCAGCAGCATCAGCACCATAGAGACACCTATGACATCATAACGAGTCTGGAGGCGACCTATGGGGAAACTGATAGAGCCATCAAGTTCAATCTCATGAGGGAAATCGTGAGTAAAAAAAGACTGATGGCACCTCAGTGAGAGAGCACGTAGTTACCATGACTCACCTCATGGATGAGCTAACTGTGCATGGTGGAGGTATCGACGTTGAGGCTAAAGTCGATATCATACTGAACTCTCTACCCAAGTCCTTTGAGAGTTTTAGACTGAATGTTGTCATGAACAAGAAAGAGTATACTCTTAACGAGTTGCTCAATGACTTGATGGCAGTGGAATCAGTCATGAACCCTCAGAAGGTTGCCTTGGCCACTTCTGGTAATCTCTCTGCTGTACCGAAAGGTATGAAGCGGAAGAAGGGATTAAGAAGTGGGCCAAGAAGACACCTTTGAAGGATGGTGGGGCTGGGAAAAAGCCTAAATGGGCGACTGATAGGGATAGGTGCTTCAGGTGTCGTAAGAAAGGACATTGGAGGAAAGATTGTCTAGCCAACAAAGCTAGACAAGGTAAGCCATTTGCATGTATAACTGTAAGCATGATTAGAGTCCATTGTTGCTCTACTAGAGCTGTAAGCACTGACTTGTCGATCATGTTGTTGTACTTTGCAGGGGACCGTGCCGACAAGGCTGGTGAGTGATGGCAAGAAGATACCAAACTGAATGAAGGCAACGTTTTTTATGGAGCTTCATGGAGTTTTCTTTTCTTTATGTTTTTTATAAACTAAGTACGTTTAAGAGTTTTTGTTTTGTGGGCCGTGGTTTATCGCCAGGACAAAATTTATGAACTTCTTATGGATATTTGTTATTTATGATTTCAGTAATTGATGATAACAATGTTATCCATTATAAGATGTTGATTTACACTCTTTATGTTACTTCGATCAAACATGTCCTCAAGTATTGCATGTAATTCATCCGTAATTGATAATTCTAGAAAGAGAAAACTTACTTGTTCTGATGAGGATCTTACATATCTCTGGAACTTGAGACTGGGCCACATCAGCTTGAAGCGGATTCAGAGACTTACAGATGACGGTACATTGGACTTAGTCCGGGCTGTACCTTATCAAGTCTGTGAATCCTGGGTTTTCCCGTGAACCGAATCACAAAAACCTGTTGAACCGGATCGATTTATGGATATTGTGCACAATTAAATATACAATAAAACCTAGCATGCTCCTATGAATTTAATTCTCAGAATTGTGGATTGAGGGATTACCGTAACTCCGTAGTGTCTGATCCGATCTTTTGCGTTTGAATTTCCAACTTCAATTCAACCACGCAATTTCGATTTAATATGCGGAAACAGAAATTAGAATACTAATTTCTAGAAAAATCGAAATTAAAGAAAGAAAAAATATGTTCTCCAGATTAGATCTTCATATCTGTATCCCGGTGCGTTCAGATCTGCTACTGGTGAGGATTCCACAAATCTGTACTTTGAGCAGGACCAGAATTCAAAAATTCTCCTCCTTTCTTCTTGTAGAAAATGGCGCCAACTCCTCTCTCTATAGGTTTAGTGTTTTTCAACTGTGTTACAACTTATTAGAGAGAGCTATCTATTTATAGACCTAGGGTTGTAAATCCTAGTGGGCTCCTGGGCTCAATTCAGCACACTTTCCTTGGGCCAGACCTGGGACCAAATGCAAATAATAAAGTGGGCCTATAAATTAATTAATTCCCATGTCCACAACCCATGATACAATTAATTAATTAATATTAATTCTTTTTCACCACAGAATTAATACTGACCTACCCCTTTATTACCACGTTATGAGAATGGGCTGCATTAATTGAGAATCCCCATATTTAAGGTTACCGGACATTCATTAATTAATTAGAGCTTCTGACAAGATCTAACTACAATTAATTAATATCTTATTATTCCTGAGTAGTACCACTCAATACTTATCACTTGTGCCTGAACTTAATCAGCCTGCAGGACTTTGGCACGATGAATGTTATTGAGCTCCTCAGGGAATGTTCCCATCCTATTACTCGGATATGGTTACCTAAACCCAGTCTCAGGCGGTACTACACGAACTGCTGTTACCCAAGATGCAGATATACGAGCACGTTACTCATGTTCTCCACCATGGCAAGTCAAAGCAACAGTCAACCCGTGCAAACCCCTGAACTTTCGTTAGGGTTAGGACTCAATCAATATCGAGATCTTGTATTCGCTGATATTAGACAGATGAATATATCCCACTACAGTCCATCAATACGCCACCCCTGCGCACCAGCATGTCAAGTAACCAAGACAAACTACTTATTCCGACAATGTCGCAGCCATCCGGACAGACGTATCCTCATACGCTGTCTCGGTTGTGATCAGGTTTATGTCTCTCTAGGTCAAGTGATCATACTGTCTTCTGCGATCTACAACACGCCGTATGATCGTCCCTATCGGTGAGACAAGAGGATACCATTGTTCATACATGTAAGATTGTTAACAGATAGGAGAAACAAACCGTTGTATACTCATTATAATAAATGCTTTCAGTATACAAAACCCATCAATGTCAACTAGGCCTTTTAAGGCTAGTCAGTCTCGAGCTGAGGAAGTGTTGGAATTGATCCATTCTGACTTATGTGGACCAATGTCCATGCAGGCTCGTGGAGGGTACGAGTACTTCGTCACTTTCATTGATGATTACTCAAGGTACGAATACGTTTACCTGCTTCGCTACAAGTCTGAATGCTTTGAGAAATTCAAGAGTTCGAGGCTGAGGTAGAAAAGTAGGTCGGGAAAACTATCAAGTCGCTGCGATCTGACCGCGGTGGCGAATACCTTGGTAACGAGTTCCTGCAGTATTTGTCAGAAAACATGATTACATCCCAGTGGACTGCACCGGGTACTCCCCAATAAAATGGTGTAGCTGAAAGAAGAAATAAGACTCTTCTAGAGATGGTAAGATCAATGATGATTTTTTCAAAGTTACCAATTTCATTTTGGGGCTATGCATTGGAAACAACAGCTTACGTGTTAAATGTGGTGCCTTCTAAATCAGTTCCTAAGACGCCTTCTGAGCTCTTCCTTGGTCGCAAACCGAGTTTGTGCAAGTTTAGAGTATGGGGTTGTCTGACACACGTACTGTCGAAGGAACCTGATAAGTTAGAAAGCAGGTTAAAAGTAATGTTATTTATAGGGTATCCCAGACAAACAAAAGGTGGAAATTTTACTGTCCTGAGAATCAGAGAGTCGTTGTTAGCACCAACACTAGATTCTTGGAGGACGAGTATGTGAGTAATCACAAGTCAATGAGTGATATCGTTCTTCAAGAAATTGAAAACGAGAATGCGATTCCAAGGGAAGGGGAACGTGTAGATGTGGGTGCACCATAGACACGTTCTTCAGTGCAAGGTGCAGAACCACAAGTTACTGCACCTACTACTGACACGACACCGATGCCTTGTCGTAGTGGGAGAGTTATTTTCCAGTCGGAAAGGTACATGTTCGTGGGTGAGTCTTTGGACTTGAGCTCGGAAGACGCACATAAGAACTTTGACCCACTGATTTACGAAGAGGCAGTGCAGGACAAGGATGATGAAAAATGGCGTGTCGCCATGGATTCCGAAATTGAATCAATAAATGTTATGGATGTATACCAGAAAACTGATTTGCCGGATGGCTTTAGGGCCATAGGGTGCAAATGGGTATACAAGAGAAAGAAAGGAGCGGATGGAAAGATCACATCTTTTAAAGCCAGGCTGGTGGCAAAGGGTTATAGTCAAAAAGAGGGCATTGACTATGATGAAACCTTTTCACCCGTAGCCATGCTCAAATCCATCCGGATACTCCTTGCCATAGCTGCGCATATGGACCTCGAGATCTGGCAGATGGATGCTAAAACCGCTTTTCTAAACGGTTACCTTGAAGAAGGTAGAGACATCTATATGCAGCAACCCGAGGGTTACATATGCAAGAGCGAAGAATATCTTGTCTGGAAGCTTAGGAAGTCCTTGTATGGACTTAAGCAAGCTTCGAGGTTGTGGAACTTACGTTTCAACGATGTGATTAAATTCTAAGGATTTACACAGCTGGAAAATGAAAGTTTTGTTTAACGACTTTGTGTCAGTGGGAGCGTGGTTTTCCTTGCACTATACGTTGATGACGTACTCCTATTTGGAAACAACGAGGGAGTGATGTCAGAAATCAAGGTATGGTTATCCGAACAGTTCCAAATGAAGGATTTGGGAGAAGCTGGCTACATTCTTGGGTTAAGGTCTTTCGAGATCGTAAGAGAAGAATGTTGAGCTTATCCCAGGCATCCTATGTGGATACTGTGATTGCCCGGTTCAGCATGCAACTTGCCAAGTAACACTTGCTACCTTTCAAACATGGCGTTCATCTTTCTAGTGGGCAGTGTCCTGAGACACAGCAGAAGAAAGATGAGATGAGTCTTGTACCATACGCTTCGGCGGTGGGTAGCCTCATGTATGTGATGCTGTGTACCAGGCGAGATATTTGTTATGCCGTTGGCATGGTAGCAAGATATCAATCTAACCCTAGACAGGCGCATTGGACTGCGGTAAAGCACAGGATTTGTGCCCTGTGGGTTATACAGACTCGGATTTCTAAGGGGATTAGGATGAGAAGAAATTGACCTCAGGATATGTGTTTACCCTGGGCGGTGGAGCTGTATCTTGGAGGAGCTCAAAGCAGAAATGCATTGCTGACTCCACCATGGAGGAGGAATATGTCGCCGCCTCCGACGCCTCGAAAGAGGGGGTATAGCTCAGGAACTACCTTTGAGAGTTGGGTGTGATTCCGAGTTTGTCGAGGAGCATCACAATTTATTGTGATAACTCTGGTGCAGTGGCAAACTCAAAGGAACCGCGGTCTCATAGGGCAAGCAAACACATAGAGAGAAAGTACCATATCATACGAGAAATCGTATCGAGAGGTGATGTGCTGATTAAGAAGATTGACACTAAGGACAACCTTGCTGATCCATTTACAAAGATCTTGCCGCAGAAAGTTTACGAAAGACATATTCGTAAGCTGGGTCTGAGGTGGATGCTAACCACTGACAGTGGTTAAAGAGATAGCAGGCTAGATAGACGGACTGTATACTCTGTAAAAGCTTAGTTATGCTTTGAGTATAAGTGGGAGATTGATGGGTTTTGTATACTGAAAGAATTTATTATAATGAGTATACAACGGTTTATTTCTCCTATCTGTTAAACAATCTTACATGTATGTGACAATGATATCCTCTTGTCTCACCGATAGGGACGATCATACGGCGTGTAGTAGATCGCAGAAGACAGTATGATCACTTGACCTAGTGAGACATAAACCTGATCACAGCCGAGACAACGTATGAGGATACGTCTGTCTGGATGGTTGCAACATTGTCGGAATAGTAGTCAATCTTAGTTACTTGACATGCTGGTATGCAAGGGTGGCGTATTGATGGACCGCAGTGAGATGTATTCGACTGTCTGACATCAGCGAATACAAGATCTTGATATTGATTGAGTCCAAACCCTAACGAAGGTTCAGGGGTTTGCACGGGTTGACTGTTGCTTTGACTTGCCATGGTGGAGAGCCTGAGTAACGTGCTCGTATATCCGTATCTTGGGTAACAACAATTCGTGTAGTACCGCCTGAGACTGGGTTTAGGTAACCATATCCGAGTAATATGATAGGGACATTCCCTGAGGAGCTCAATGACATTCATCGTGCCAAAGTCCTGCAGGCTGATTAAGTTCAGGCACGAGTGATAAGGATTGAGAGGTACTACTCAGGAATAATAAAATATTAATTAATTGTAGTTAGAGCTTGTCAGAAGCTCCGATTAATTAATAAATGTCCGGTAACCTTAAATATGGGGATTCTCAATTAATGCAGCCCGTTCTCATAACGTGGTAATAAAGGGGTAGGTCAGTATTAATTCTGTGGTGAAAAAGAATTAATATTAATTAATTAATTGTGTCCTGGGTTGTGGACATGGGAGTTATATAATTTATAGGCCCACTTTATTATTTGCATTAGGTCTCAGGTCTGGCCCAGGTAATATATGCTGAATGGAGCCCAGTAGCCCATTAGGGATAAAACCCTAGGTCTATAAATAGACCCCTCTCTCTCTGAAACCCTAGCCACCTTGATCATAATTCAAATCAGTCAAAACCCTAGAGAGAGAGAGAGCTGGGCGGCGCCAACTGTAGAGGGAGGAGAAGGAATTTTTTCCTCTGGCCTACATCACAGATCTGTGGAATCCTCACCAGTAGCAGATCTGAACAGCATTGGGACACAGCCCTGAAGATCTAATCTGGAGAACAGATTTCTTCTTTTCTCTTCTGTTTTAATTAAATCTTGAAGTTAGAATCTATCTAATTTCTATTTCCGCAAATTTAATTAATATCGCGTGGTTGATTCAAGTTTGGAATTCAAACGCGAAAGATCGTTTCAAAATCTATGGAGTTCAGGTATATTCTGCAATCCACAATTTGAATTAAATTCATAGGAGCATGCTAGGATTTTATTGTGAATTGTTGTTGTATGCAATATCCATAAATCGATCCGGTTCAATTGGATTTTGTGATTCGGTTCACAAGAAATCCGTACAAGAACTCCCAGAAGAAAGAAGAAGTGGAACCCTTATCAGCTAACCAAACCTCTGTGCAGATTTTGCAGGGTAAGCTGGATGATATCAAAGCACTCAGCTTCTGAATTAGTTTGAGGACCTCCATACCATGATGATGGAGATGCAATTTCAAACTGAAGAGTTGGTGAAGGAGGTGAGGAGCAAGAAAGCTGAAAAAGGGACGTCTGCTGCTGGAAAGAAGAAGAAGCCCACTTGACGGTTATGGTCAATTCTAAACTTTACCTTTTGAACAAGAACTCTGTTTTTAATTTGGTTTGCTATGTTGATGTTCTGGGTGATTATGTGAACCCGTAGTTTTAGTTGTTTGGTTATGTTTGATGTTTTTATTTTAAAATGGATGTTTAGTATGTTTTAGTTGATGGTGCAAGAAAGTGTTATGAAGTATTGATAGTAGGTCTATTATCTTGTTTTGGGCTTGATGATGTGGGTGTGTGAGTAATCTCTTTCTCTTGAAATTTCATGAATGATAATTGAGTGATTGAGAGTCAACCCCCAAGATTTTCAAGTTTAATATGAGGATGATAGGCTAGCTTGAAGAACAAAGTTTGTGGTTGTCTTGTTTTTGAAAACCTGATATGCTACATGCTTTAGTTTAAATGGTACTTTAGTTTTGCTTAGAAAAAGAACATGTGATATGCCACCTACCAGAAAAATGTTAGGCCATTTGAAACGAAATCTGAATGAGTATTACATGAGGAAATGATTTAGGCAGTCTCTTCATCTTTGTGCTTGCAGAAGTTTCTTTCATCTTACATCATTTACCTTTGCACTTTGATTTGAGCCTTGAGCATTTTTGTTGATTCTGACCATAAAAGATGTGAGCTATTTATCCATACACTCACCCCGATTTGAGAGACAGGCTTTCTTAGGTTCTTCCACTTAGAGGTTAGAAGAATGATAGAAGTATAGAGCTGAAATAGATTTAATATGTAGAAGCTTGAGAGCTTGTTTGTAAATAAACTATGCTGCAGCCTGTAAGTAGCATGTTTGTATATATATATATATAAGAGAAAAGAAGAAAAGTAGAAAAATTAGATGGGACAACTAACCATCTAGAAAAGAGTTTATGAGTCTGAAAACATTTGTGGCTCTTCCTATGCAATCTCAAGAATAAATTCTAAGTGAAAGACCAATAGCATGCCTCTCAAATTCATTAGTCACTTTGTTCATAATGTTCATACCCTAGCCACAGCCTTATATTAGAAGCTCATGAAGACCTTTTGATCTTAATGTGATACAATTTCTATTAGTAGAGAATGTGCTAAAGTTTGAAGGTAGTCAAAAACAGTGGCATCAATGATCATGAGAGCTGAAATGGAAGTTAAGTTTAAACTTGAAGCATTTGTTAGCTATCTTGCTGAAAAGTTTTGCAGCTTTGATTTTCAAGCTAGCTTAGATTGCTTTGATTAAACTTATTAAATTGTGGTGGCTGAAGCTTGATTACTTAGGAGCCGTGAATGAAATTTTTCTTCTTTATTTCTTTGGTGTGAACTGAAAGCTCCGAGACAAGAGTATGTAAATTAAGTTCTCTTTGTTTTATTTTTGTTTGAGTCTTTGTTGCTTGGGGACAGGCAACATCTTAAGTTTGGGGGAGTGATAAATCTCTTAAAGAGTTATTATTTTGTGTCGAACTTAATTAATTATGTCTTAAAATAGTCTTTTTTTATAGGATAATTAGCAAAATGTAGGTTAATTGGTTAGTTTACTAAATTTAGGTTTATTATGTAGTCTTGTGTTAATTACGAGTTTTTGCGAATGAATTGTTTGGATAGTATCACAGTTTTACTATGCTGGAGCATAACAAGAGCATGAATGATTGATATGATGTCACAGCATAGGAGCAGCATGACCAGAACTCTAGTGAGGAACATTCGGGACCACAGTAGACAGGATCTCAGCACTTTTCAGATCTTGTCCCAAAAAGCAGGACATGTGTCACCCTGGAGAACTGTCAGAGCTGGGAGGCAGATTGAGGAGCCACATGTAAGGCTGGGATGAAGCTAAAGGGAGACAAGAGCGATATTTTTAGAAAAGAGAAGGGTAGATAAGAAATACACAGAAAGAACACAATTGGCAAGGAGGTATCAGCATGGGAGTTTGAGCAGAGAGAGCTGGAGTTCGTGAGAAGCAATAGTGGATGTTGCAACAATCCTGAATAGTTTATCTTTATTTGAAGTTTATTTAATATTTTTACGTAGTTGATGATTGGGAACATGAACTTGAATATTGTTTGCTTGTCATCTTTTGTAAGCATGAGCTAAACTTTTTAAGCTCGGGTTATTGACTGGTTTCTCTTCTTGAATATATGCTAAAGTTGTTCTCGTATTAAATCTGGTGTTTGATTTCGATTTTGGTTTGTTTGTTTACCTAAACACGACGGTGGCAGCTAGAAATTTCACCTAGTGAGACCGAGAGGAGATCTAGGATGAGGGAGTCGTGGTCAATCTTGATCTCTATTGTAGAAATACATGGAATCTAAGACTTGCAAGAACCCATGTTCTGAAATAGCTTGTTTGAAGGCAAAATCTATCATAGACATATGAAGGCTAGCAAGAAAACATAGATCTTGCACTACGACAATAGTCTAGACAGAAAAGAGTGTGGTTGCAAGAACCAGAGTCGATGCCTGAACAATGTTGCAGCATATAGGAGAGTAGATAATTAAAAGTCAATAACCCGAGTGCATTTTATTATTAATTTTAAACCCATAGCCTATTATTTTATGATTATTTTGTGGGAAGAAATATTGTTGATTGTTCTAGCACTGCTCGATTTTATTTTATATGCTTTCTTGTTATTTTAGTTTGGAGAAGTTACGAAACCCCATTAATTTACAAGCAATAGGATGTGCACGACTCACTTTCACTCCATTGGGTACGATATCTGGACTTAGATATGTATTACTTGTTTAGACATACGTGCACTTGCGTATAATTAAAATAGCTACTAGCACAATACGAACAAGATTTTGTCAATCACCCATTCAGCACCAGCACCATCAGGATTGGAAGGTGAAGCTGCAAGAAGAGCCTGATTAGATGTATCAGAAGAAGAATCAGGTCCCTCAAATGAGGCATCAAAACGTTTGAAACATTTATAAGCCACATGGTTGGCTTTGCCACATAGTTGACAGAAAACTCACGATTGATTATATCGACCACCGCCATTGCCTAGATCACCATGATTTTCGCGACCACCACGATTACCTCAACTAGAATAACCATTGTTATACGTGGTAACATGAGCGATTGGAGAAACAACCGACCCCATAGGCTGACTATTCATTATACGCATCTCATGTTTTTGCAGTGCAAACTGAACTTCGGGTATAGTGAACTTCTCTGATCGTGTGGTGATATTTAATACAATCGCATCAAATTCGGAACCAACACCATCAAGTATATGTACAATAAGTTCATCATCAGAGATCTCCTGCCCCGCTGCAACAAGATCATTCGCAAGTTCTCTCATCTTACTGATATATTCATCGATCGAGAGAGAACCTTTCTTCAAAGAACAAATCTGACTCCGTAATTGTAATATGCAAGCCTTAGAAGTATTCTGGAAAAGCTTCTCGAGAACTGACCAGATCTCAAATGCTGAGAAATAGCGTGCAACATGCCCAAGCATATGATCAGAGACAGAAGCAAGTAACCAGCTTACCAACAGCTGATCTTTCTTCACCCATTCGAGATAGACAGGATTAAGTTGTGGAAGACGAACTGCAGTCATATCACAATTTGAAACTTCAGAATCATCGATGAATTTTGTCGGAGCTAGAAGAGAACCAAAGATATAATCTTCAAGTTCATAAGCACGCACAGTTGCACCGACCTGCGGCCTCCAGTAATTATAATTTGCTCTTGTCAATTCGAGAGACACAATTGGCAATGTGAATAATGCCATGAATAGATCGAGAGAAGAGATTGAGAGAAGAGATCGAGAAAGAGAAACGACGAGAGATTCAACTATGGCTCAGGATACCATGTTTACGTATGCATGTTATAGAAAATGATTAATATTCATTTCACTCAACTCTTTTGAGTTTACAATCGTCTGTATATATACATGATATCAACATGTAACAGAAGATCATTCTAGATGATCTGTAACTAACTACCTTCTAGAAGAAACCATAACTACCTAGCTTCTAGATAATTAGTTTGTTAGCGAGGTTACACATCTCTAACACAGAATCAAACAGTTCAAAGCAAAGGATGCGATTTTCTTGTAGGAAAGGGCATATAATTGGTATCTAAACTAAATGGTAGTGTTATTGGGAATTACAGTTGTCGCAACGGTTCTTCCGTTTGCCGCTTTGCAAGCTGCGAGCACCATGGCTTTAAACTGTTGTTTAACATTCGTTTAGAAAACACATCAATAAATTGGGGTTTTCATTTTTATTTTACCAGATAGTGAATGAGGCTATGAGATAAGATTTTTATTTTTCAAATTAAGATTTAAAATAAAAAAAATAATAAGGTTATAATTGTAATATTTTAATGTTATTTAATTTATTTTTTAAAAGGGGCTATATTAAGTAAAAATTAGGTTGTGTTTAGAATCACCCATATTATATATGAGGGAAATATATTTCCATCTTCTACAAATTAAGGAAATATATCTCAAAGTTTTTTATTAGAGAATTATATTTCAAGTTTAGTTCTGTTAGGGAATTTTGATCTCTTTTGCTGACTCATCAATTAAGTGATATGTGGTGTTGATTAGTGAAAGATGAGGATATATTTTCCTATTTTCCCTAATTTATAATATATTTCCCTAACTTATGAAAGATTGAGATATATTTTCTTATTTTTTCTATAAATTATTATATTTTTTGAAGAATACATTATATACTATACAACTCATAAACATATTTATCAAATTGGCAAATTTCAATTTTATTTTACATTTATGGCCAAAGCAAAAATACTATGTCAGAAAGTTAACATGGCCCATCAGACGACACTTAACATTCACAAAATTGTATGTCAATGTATCCGACATTGGAGTGCAGTGGTTAAAATATTTTGCCAATGACCATTTCGTTATGAATTTGGGAACATTAAGAGACACTTCCTCCCAATTTGAATAGGGTATCCAAATTTTTTTAAAAAAGAAATTACTTGTAAACCCCGATGTTAAAAGCAAGATACATTGGAAGAGGCACACCAAGGTGTATAACATATAAATTATTAGGAATTTTGGTAAGTTTTGATATGTCAAACAACTATCAACTGTCAACTATGTTTGAGAGCTTTTAGTTTGGCAGAGTAAGGGCTTGTTCTTTTCAAAGGTTTCAAATGCTCTCCTCTGAAGTGGATGCCTTCTATTTATAGGCAGATTGGTCGACAATTTGAATTCTATTTGTTAGAGACAAGAATTCAGCCGTTAGAGGCTTAGATTATATTGTCCAATCATAGCCCATTCTTCTCTGGTCTGCTCTGCTCTGCGATTTGCTTTTTGCTTTCTACAATGTACTTTCACCTGCTTCTTGCCAGACTCAGTTTCAGTCCAAGTAACTTAAACTTAAGTTTCCTTGTACTGAATGATGATCGATACTTTAAGGAATCTTGAACAACACTTTGTGTTCTACTCGAATTCCTTTTGTCTCCTTGCTTTTCACGTGCACTTAAGTCCTAAAACTGGAAAACTAAAATTCCCAAATTTCAAGTTTTAAGTTTCTACTTTTCTTCTGTTAAAACTCAGTTTCCAGAAATTAAGTTTCTTGGACATTTCAAGTTTCAAGCTCCAAAACTTAACTTCAGCATTTCAAGTTTCTCAGAGTCTTCACTTTAACTTCTAAAACTTGATTTCAACATCTCGAGCTTTGACTTTTAACAAATTCCTTCTTTCAGAAACTAAGTTTCTGTCTACTTGATCTTCCGCTTCCAGTTTCTAATTTTTATTACAACTCACTATGTCCTATACAAAGCTTACATGTAGAAATATACTAGAAACTTAAACCTAGTTTTGACACATTAAAATATCAAAATAAAAGGTGTGCTGAAACTTAGATTCTAACACATAATATAAAATATATATATATAGTTTTAAATTTTTCGAGCTCAGAAACAAGGTATCTCTCCTATAACTTCATGATGGCTACTATATAAGTCAGTGACCAAGTGGATCATTCGTCTCCTCCAATTTAAAATAAAAAAATAAAGCTCAAAATTATAAATCTTTCCTTTCATGCACAACATAAAAAAATATACTCCCTCCGTCCCATTATATTAGGGACATAGGAGTGTGCACAATAACCAATGTGCATTAGTGTAGAAGAATTAATATTTTATTGATGAATGGAAAAAAGGTTGCCTTTTTAGGAAATGAGACTAATAAATGGGACGGACCGAAAAGGAATATGGGACTAATATGATGGGACGGAGGGAGTATATTATTTAAAAGCTTATAATTCAAACAAAGATCGACATAAATTTGTCACGCCCCGATTTAATAATATGGCAATATTCAAAGAAATGAGGC